>JAEQML010068905.1:0-17898 GCA_016904865.1 Pissodes strobi | reverse complement strand
TGGAGGCATTAAGAAAAAGTTAAAAGAACTGTCATCACGATTACTCGTGACAGTATAACAAAAACTATTTCGAAATGGTGTGAAGGCAAAAACATCTGTATTTACGCTTCATAAATCAAACGACAATAAGGAAGCTGATCTAGAGTCTAGGCGTAATTTTATGGAAACAGAGAGCTTTTCTGCAACAAAGCGTACCTAATGAAGCGATACAAGTGATTATAATCTTCATTGACAGATAGCACCCTTAAACAATACGGAAATATTTACAATAAATGTGGGAATTTCTGATTTTGTAAGCACTAACAAATATATAACAATAACCGTAAACTAATTCTTGAGTACCTAAACATTCAATTGTCTTCGGGGTCATCCTACTTTACCATGAATTCACACAAATCTGCACTTTCTGTAATTTGGATATTAAAAAAAAAAGAAAAAAAAAACAGGAAAGAAAATTGATATTACCTTATGTTATTAATCAACCTGAACTATGTATAGCCACACTATTAGAGACTTACATAGGACGCACAAAAGGAAAAAGGGTGCTACTAGTCAATAAAAGGTGAATAGGTCGTTGTATTAGCAGATAAAACCGGTCGTATCCTCCACTCTCTGCAATTGCAGTTGCAGGTAGTGAACATACCTATTTTTCTGTTCAAAAACACAAATTACAGCATTCACAGATACCGTAAATATGCTAATAGATCGTTGCCTTTGCAGATGCAATCGATACCATAAATAACAAAACCAAAGAAAAATTTTAATACTCACTCACAAAAAGCCCTATCACCCAGCCAGCAGTCACACCATTAGCAGCTGAGTCAAGTCAATACTAAAAGCCAGCCGTATAACATGGAAATCTTTGTGGCACGCAGCTCGCGACACGTGGCAATTTCGCAGCTCAAGAATGGAAGCTAGATTACAAACCACTCAGAAGACAGCTGGCTCGACAGAAAAATCAAAAGTATTCTCAAAATTCTATAACAAACCTATCGCAGGTAATCCCACTGAATTTGCATCTTGTTTATTGAACTATAATTTCTAAGGAATCATATAAATATTAAGTTACAATTATAACTTACTTACCACCTCATTATCATATTACATAAGAATATTGGTATAGTATTAAAAATAAGTTAACAAATAAATTAATATCAGTTAAGCGTTAAACATGTGTACCTTCATATGTATCTATACTATTAAATCTAATGTCTATTTGGAATTTGGATTTTAGTTTATAAAAAGGGCCTTGCAAATCTAAGAACACAGAAAATCGCAATTTTCAGTTAATGTAGATTACATCGCAAATACCTTAAACAGCTACAAAGTGTAATGAAGGACGGCGGAGATGCGAAGGATAATTACAAGATCAATCGACTTACCTGTAAGGAAGATCGATCGGAATTATCCGAGCATCTCCGCCGTCCTTCATTACAAACCCACCCAGTCTTTACCTTCTCCCCATCACCCTAAATGCAATGTAAGCAAAAATCTCATAGGAACCAAAATTGTAATGACGCAACAGAGCGATGAGCTCGAGCGACCGGGCCTGGGACGGCTGAATCATCATGTTTTTTGATAACTTCTTTAAAACTTGTACCGGTTGGGATAAAATTGTATACTACAAAGTGTAATGAAGGACAGCGGAGATGCTCGGATAATTCCGATCGATCTTCCTTACAGGTAAGTCGATTGATCTTGTAATTGTTCGTTTTTAACTCGGAAACGGTTAAAGGAAGCCATTTACATCTTGCCATCAATAAAATAGCATTTTCCAAAGTATATGCAGGGAGTTATTTTTTTTGATGTCCTATCGAAAAATGTTATAGAAGCGTGTCGTTTCGATCGACCCTCAGACGACGCAGACACTGGCCCAAACCGATTTGAGATATCTCTCATCTCTCTTCGCTACGGAGAAAATTGGGAAAATAGAAAAATTACGTTTTTCTTCAAACGTCAGTAAATCCATCATTACTCGACTGTGTAGGCGGCAGTGAAGTTTCGTTTTTCCTCCGCCGGAGCTTTACTTTTCACTTTTCCGCCGGCGGAGGTAAAAGTGTTGTCATATCAACATAGATACAATACAAACAAACATCAAAATAAGCTTCAACAACTCAAGAGTTAATAAACTAAAATTTGTATTTAACACTCAATTTGTGACTGCATTTCTAAAAATCACTAATTTAGGAACAAATTGGTTATTATTTAATCGAACTTACTCAATAACTGCTTATCAATACGGAATTAAAACGCAATCGAAGACGCAATTTTAAAAAAATAATTATTGTTGACAGTGTCCACTGACAGCTTTATGTGACATTACTATAGCAACAAACTGAGCCTATTCACCGACACCGCACCGGTCTAAGCCGCCTTGCGAACCCACTTATCTTTAATAATAATTATTATTACTATTAAAAAGAGACGTTTTTGCATTAATTTGTCGACATTTGAAGAAAAAACAGCATATTTTATTTGGAGGAAAAGTTACTTTTCATGGCTTGCTCTCTATTACCAGCCTCACTCCGTTCGGCTGTTAAACACGAGCGCGCCATGAAAAGTATTACTTTTCCTCCATATAAAATAATATACTATTTAAGTCTAGAATGGGCTCAATTAATCTCATTTCTGCAACTAAATTGGGAAAATCGCATTTTAAAAATATATTTCTAACCGAAAATTTTCTCTTCTGATGTAATTTAGCTTGTGGGTATTTCGTAGATTTAGGATAATTACCAAAAGGACGCAAACGGAACATAAAATAATAATATCTCCACCGAAAAAAAATATAATTAATATTATTATCCAATGGTAAAATCTATTCTACAATTTAACTAATGAACCCAATGCCTGAAAAGAGTAAACAAATAAATATAGCAAAGCAGTCAAGAAATTTGAGGTTAATTCACAATTATGGTAGAATTCGTAAAAAAAATAAAATTTTTCGTCGCGAATAATTTTAAAGCTGAAAATGACAGTTTATTTCAAAAATAGGCGAAATTCGCGAAAGTGACTGTCCAATCTTGGACAAAGATCACTGAGGTGCACTAAATATTCTCTAATATTTGTGCATACAAGGGAAATTGGCCCAAAAACGAATTTGACCTTTGGCCAGAGAACAACACCTTTTACTGCTATTCGAGCGAACGTTTTAACTGAGCTTTGAGAGGCTAGAAAGCAGTGAAATTAGTGGATGTAAGACACTTTCAAACTATTTATTTGCCTCAAACAGAGCTAGGGCATGGCTAGATGTTTTTGGCGCGGAAACTAGGAGAGCTGTGACTGGCAGTGCTGCCGATCTGAATTTGTGAAATTACACAATGAGCTGTTCAAATTGCACGCTTTTACACGCACTTAGTTTCACAAATACACACTTTTTACACACCACCTAATTTAAGTCATTCCCGTCTACCTACAGTAGTTTTGAGCTAATTCATATATTTTTCAGTTATTTTTTTCTTGATTTTGAGCATTGCCTTTGGTTAGTTTGGGTTAGTTTTGTTTGGTTGCGCCCCCGGAGCGAGCGGATGGCTATCCGCTCGTTGTGAAGTGAAATATTAGAACGACCACAGCGGGCTGCTGCCAAATGGGCAGGTCTGAAGGTTGAAAATTTGCTATAGGCAGACGCGCTTCGTATCCATAGACAAGGGAAATAAAACTTCATCTTTGCGCGTATCTATGTCTTTGCGCGTATCTATGTCTAGGTCCGAATGGCAATTGGGCGCCCGACAGCATCGCCAGTGTTTTATCGGTAAAACCATATATGTAGAACTTGTTACATATATGGGTGAAACAATGCTAGTTTACCCATGCTTTTACGGTGCAATCAATTATTATGCTTCCAACTGCATTGGTGATCCAGTGGCTAGATGCAATGTCTGTGATACGGCAGCCCGGGATCTATTCCCATGAATTTTCTTTTTATTTTGAAAGATTTTGCTTGTAAAAGGTTGTTTTTCTTCATTTTGGGCAAGTTTTGGGTTATTTTTGGTTAGTTTTAGTAGGTTACGTCCCATGCGTGAAGTGAAATATTAGACATTCTAAAATAGTAAGCAAATCACTACAATGATAATACTGTCGGGCGTCCAGTTGCCATTGGGACCTAGACTTTAATATCCACCTACATTTTAATATTTTGAAAAATCAGGAAGAAAGAATAACTTTTTTGACGAATGATTTTGAGAAATGGACCCAAATCTAGAGGTCAACCCTGTCTCCGGTCAACCAACAGGCTCGGTTCGCACACATTTTACTCTTAACCATCTACACAAGTCCATCCGGCTGACGAAACCTGAGCTTGCGCGCGAATATTTTTTTTCACTTCATTCAATGCCCTCATCTCGCTTCGCTCGCTCCGGGCCGCAACGAAATAGAACTGACCCAAATTTAAAATAAGGAACAAACATAACCTTAAAAACATTTAAAAAATCTTGCACTCGACGGGAATCGAACGCGGGCCATCCCTTCGCAAGCACAGAATCTGACCACTGCACCACTAGACGCGCTGACAGCAATTTCCTCGACCGTAACATGTTTGTCAGAAATGTGTTTGTGATGCGCACGCGCAACTCCAGGGCTTGTCAGGCGGGTGGACGATTAAGAATGAAGTATCTGCGCCCAGCTCAACTAAAAAATAAAAATATAACACAAGACAGAGGTGAGAGAATGACTTGTGGTGTCACGCTGTCAGCTGTCACACTTGGGTTTGTATTTTGCTTTGACAAGGGAAATTCTGTGCTGTCACAACTGCCACGTGACAGTCGTGGTGACTAGTGTTGCCACCCCTATTATAACAAATAACACTAATTTAAGCCGCACAATGCATAGCATAACGAAAGGAATAAGTAAAACCAAAAACGAACAAACAACAAAAAATACTGTGCACACAGTGAAAATACTGTGCACACAGTGAACAAAGCACCAAAGCATCAAGTTTAGGTGCTGACAGTGCCTAATAGAACCTACCTAATAGAAAATAGATAAAAGCAAAGCCTAAAACTCCAAACAAACTGAAGAGCCGTATAGTGGGTCATGGACAGATGTCGTTGGATTTGTAAATCAGAACAGGAAAGCACGTCTAGTCTAGTCCTATTTATTTTTATTACAATAGATTGCAATGGTATTTCGGCTTTGGCTTGGAAAGCCGTAAAAAAACAAAAGGGTTTTTCAATTTACAAAATTGCATTCAAAATATAAGCTTTTTGTGAAATTACACACAAAATACACGCTTTTTGAGAGCGTTCGAAAAATGCACGCAAGGCAATCAAAACGCACACAAAGCGTGTAATTACACGCTAATTGGCAACACTCTGACTGGACAGATCCTACGCGAATGAGTGTTTGCTACGCACTGACTCTGACTTGATTATTTCATTTATTTCTTTCTTTGAGCAGGTCGCCTAGCGGCATAACCACATAATAAAAGTGGGCGGTGACACATACCGAATTAATTTGAGATTAAAAGGGTAGAAACAGTTTTCTTTCTTTATTTGACAGACTATTATTCACAATGCTGACTGAGATAAAAATACATTAAATTGAAAACGATTACAAACGTTTTCCTTTACGAGTGAAGAGTAGCTGAATTGTAATATATTATACTGACAGCACGGGTGTACAGGCTCGAATTAAGGGATCGTCCGTCTCGGGTTGGACTAAGGGGTTTTGAAGAACTGGCATATGCTAATTTAAATGCACAAATTGGGTTTTACCCGGGGTGAAATAAATCTATTTTGTGTTTAATTACGACTCATTCATTCTACATACATACAGGGTGTTATCACCAAATGATACGGCATTTTTTCACAAAATGTCCAGTTAATGGAAAAAGTAAATAATTAAATAAAAAAATAATGTATAGGATTAAATTGTAGTGTAAAAAACATCTGTCGCGACCGACGGGAATCGAACCCGCAGCGCTGGAATGACAAGTAAGAACGCTACCTTCTACACCACCGAGGCGTTGCAGAAATTTTGCTAAAACGGTAAAAGGGACTAACCCAAACTAAATTAAAGATTCGAAAAATGGTCCATTCGAAGAATTACACATTCGAAAAATTATCGATTCGAAGAATTGTCTTTTCGAAGAACTGTCCATTCGAAGAAATTTCGTTCGGAGAACGGTCGTTCGAATAATTGTCATTCGAAAAACCTTCCGGATTCAGATGAAATTGGCGTTGAGGCTAGTTTTGAAACAACAATACCACGACATTGTGTAAGAAGAAGAAAACCCCATTTCTCATACGAAACACGAAATGAACCGATCGAAGATCCCAAAGAAAAATATAAGATCGATTTTTTTTTTATTTTAAAATTATTGATCAAGCACTAAATGCTCTAGATGCTAGATTTAAACAACTTAGTCACCATAGTAACTATTTTCAATTCTTATATAATATATACGAATTGAAAAACATGTCTAAAGAGACGCTATTAAAACACCGGAAGGATTTAGAAAGTATTTTCACTGATGGTGATTCTGTTGACATAAATGGGGTAGAATTAGCAGAGGAAATTTCTGCGGTTTTTGACAAAAAAGAAAGTTCGAGCAAAGTACTAAAATTAATAACTATGTTAAATTTTGCACCAAACCTTAGTGTTGCCTTAAAAATATTGCTGACTATACCAATAACGGTTGCACGTGGGGAAAGGAGTTTTTCAAAATTAAAATTAATCAAGAACTTTATACGTTCCACTACCACGCAAAATCGTCTTAATGGTTTAGCCATTTTGGCGATTGAGCATGAAATTGCTGATCAAATAAACTTAAAAGAGGTAATAAAAAAGTTTTCAGAAATGTTTCCTGTGACTTTAAAGTAGCTGATGTTATTTTTGTTTAGTTTTTATAGGATGTAAGTTTTGTTTGTGCGGTTGTGCAATAACACATTTTTGTAATAATATTAAAAATGCACCTGGTTAACAATTAGTTTGCTTTTCATTATTTTGGTATTTGTACTACCCTTGGACCCATAGTGTTACCTTCAAACGTATTAAAAATTATTGTTTATAGGAATAAGTGTTATATTAATATTACCGTTTTTAATGTTTACTGTTTTGTCCTACTTGAATTTTAATTATGTTATATGTTTCTTTTTGAATATACGTTTTTAATATAATTTAAAACCATTTGATTTTTATTTTATACAAAAGATGTACATTTTTAAATGTATATTAGGGGGCGGCAATTTGCCTTTTTGTCCGGGGCGACGTAAACGCTGAAGCGGGCCCTGTTTCTACACGTGTTGGGGTGTTTCCCCAACACATGTATTGTAGGTAAGCAAAATTTTACCGAGTGATTGTTAAAAGATTCTATTAAATGAATTGTGTTACATATCATAATTAAAGTTTAGACACCTAATTTCAATTACACAATATGAATTAAAAAACTAAACCAAACGTCTCCCTAATAAATCTAAACTTGACTTTTACGAGATATATTTAACCCACTGTGTTGGCTGAACGTCCTTGCTTGACGATTGTTTCCGATATAATCCGATAACATACGAGGCGCCCTTTAAGTGGGAGTTCCCATCTATCCGTCTCTAATTTGATTGCTCTGTCTTACTGTCCTCTCTTTACATTATATACTCTTTGCTTACGTAATATATAAGAACGATATATGTAAATAACTAAAAATTAATTAAAAATTTACATTGTTGCCAAATTTTGATTTTTTGTTCAAAATGTAGGTATTTAGTTAAAGTAGAAGAAAACCTAACGAACATATCAATAATGATTTAAGAAATTGTAACTTTAATTTCTAACGAACAGATTAAACTAAATATTCGACATGTCCATCGTGTTGCATAATAAAATTTATCCTTAAAACTTTTGTGCTCTATTATTATATACTTCAGGTATAAAAACCCTGTATATTCTATTAAAATGCGGAAAATTCGTTTTAATATTATATTTTGGCACACTTAATCGCGGGAGCCTTTGAAAAAACAATATTAGCTGTTGTCATGGCAATACCTTCATGAAGATTTTGACAATTAGCTATGAGAGAATATTTTAGTTGATTTTTTCAGTTTCATTTATATATTTTTCTATTATAGTGCAGTTTATTATTGGTTTTTAATACTTTTTAAAATGGATTCGTTAGAAGAAAAAATCGATTTGTTAGAATGCTATATGGCAAATAATAAAAGTCCTGTCCTTGCGCTGATACAGTATAGAGACAAATTTCCTCAGAGGCATAATTTGCGAAGCTGTACCAGCAGTTTAGAAGGAATTGAAATTTAGAACTAAAGAAAAACAGACGTCGAACCGTTCCTCCACCCGCCCTGCTGCTTCAGATACCAACGTGAAACGAACAACTTCTTTGAAGATTAACAATTATAAGCCGTTTAAATTTCTGCCAGTTCAACAATTAAAACCATCAGATTTTTTTGCAATATCATGATGGACAGGCATTTTTTAGACAACATTTTTCACATCATTTGGACCGATGAATCTATATTTACAACTGTTGTGGGTATATTTAATAAAACAAATATGCATTATTGGAGTGCTGAAAATTAAAAATCCGTCGTCCAAGTTCAGAAGCAGGGTAGAAAATCAGTGAAAGTGTGGTGCGGAATTTGGAGGATAAAGAATTTGGGACCTATATTTTATTAATATAATCTAACATCACAAAGGTATTTAGATCTCTTAATAAATGAAATCCGACCTCTCATTTCTAACAATAGTCCGGAAAGAAATCATCCAAATTTAATCTGGCAACAAGATGGAGCACCGGAGTGCGGAAATTGCTGGATTCTTAAATCACAATTTTAGGGAATGGATAGGGCAAAATGGTACCATCTTTTGGCCTGCTCGTAGCCCTGACTTGACACCGTTGGACTTCTTTTTGTGGGGTACGGTAAAAGACATACCTAGTGTATAAAAATAAAACATCCACTGTTTTAGAAGTAAAAAACCGAATTCGCGAGGCAATTAACTATTTAAACGAATCAAATTATGTGCTTAATGCCATAAATCGTATACCAGTTGTTTACACTACATGCATTATGCAAAACGGTGGAACATTTAGTTTAATCTGTTCCTTAGAAATTAAAGTTACAATTGCTTAAATCATTATTGTTATGTTCGTTAGGTTTTCTTCTACTTCAACTAAATACCTACATTTTGAACAAAAAAATCAAAATTTGGCAACAATGCAAATTTTTATTTAATTTTTAGATATTTACATAAATCGTTCTTATATATGAGGGGACTAAAATCAAAAGCGGCAATCTCCTTTTTTAAGAATTTTGGTTAAAGGTGATAAACTGTTTGTAAGTTCTTAGGAAGGTTTAGGATTGTTTTATTTACATTGTTATAATTATTAATGTAAAAGAATCATGCTGACTTGCATCAATATAATAAAATCATCACAGGTATTTTAATGAATAATGATAAAAATTGGAGATTGCCGCTTTTGCTACTCATTCTGGGAGATTGCCATGTTTGATTCTAAATATGTTTCGCATTCACTAATAAAAAATACTAAATTAATGGTTGTTTATAATATTATTTATTCAGGTAATATAAATCGGTAAGTATAGTAAGCTAAATCAACACAACTGGTAACTCTTCAACAAATTCGCATTTTGCTTGATGTCATTAATTTCCATTGGGTCTGCTATTATTGCGTCTTCACCAATAACTTCGTAATAGAATGCTAACTCCTGTAACTCTCTCCAGTTCTCTCCAAATTTCCAAGTAAGTTTTTTACATCATTTATTTTAAGACTGCTTATGGGATTTTCACGATTGAGTAATGCTGGACGAATAGTTTTAGGCATTTTCCCTTTTTTAAAAACATTTTTTGCTGTATTATTAGATCATTATTATAACGTAGTTCTCCCCTTATTAGAACGTTACCACTTCGACAACGCGTCAAGTAAAATCTTTTTGCTTGCCTAAATGCAAAATTCCAAGAAGCAGTAGATTTTAGGTGGTCTGAAACTGCTTCTTTCCAGTCATAAACATCACAGTCCTCGCCTAAACGGGAAACCGATCCAGATTCACTCAATAGGTCAACATACTGTGATGTGCTAGGATCAATGCTTCGCTTTCTGGCTTTATTTGCTGGAACCGGTGTTACAGAGAGATCCATATTATTAACAACAATTGGACAATAAATCGAGGATAATAATTATTCTTGTCCAAATAATTTATCCAAAACGTTATTTCGTTTACGAAAACTAACAACTAAACATGCTGCGAGCGAAAATAATCCCGCCATAATACAGCAACCTGATTGGCGGTTTGGGATTTTGCCGGTTTTGGTACCAACCGGCGCGTGGAGATTGCCGGATTTGAAACTAACCCTTACTTTCAACATTAAATTTCAATAGGATTTTGCCGGATTTGATTCTCATTTTTCATTCTAATCGATTCCGCATGTTTAAACCTATATATCTATGTATTTAACTCATTTTTGACAAAAATGGAGATTGCCGCTTTTGATTCTAGACCCCTCATATTACGTAAGTTTGTATACGTTAATACAATTTTGATGCATTAGTGTGGAAATATTCACCACTGCCAGGAGATAATCGTCAGTTTGCTTCAGAACGGTAAGCCAGAACCCCATAGTAGAGGAAAGTAGCCAAATATCGGATAGACGCCTAATATCGCACCCTACCTTATTTCCTAATTCTAAGTGTTGCCACCTATCTCCGGTGGAAGGGCGGTAGCTTTTGACATCTGCCAAATATCTAGTGGATAGACGAGAGCGTCGTTTCTATTGGACGATTTTCATTGTCTGTGGTTTGTTTCGCCGGCCAACGAGTTTTTATACGTTCTTTCAAATTGTTGTTTTTTTTTTTGGCAAAAGTGTACAGTTATCAGGGACTTTCTGAGCGTCATTATATTAAAAAGGTATGTAGGATCTTGTTGATATATAAATATTTTTCTGAAAAATATCGTTTTTTGCGAGAACCTGTTTTTTTTTGTTTTTAGGTGAAGTTTCCCATCACCGCACAGTTAGATATCCCCAATATCGTATATATCCGATATTGATGCCAGTGATGATCATGATGCGGATAACGATGATGCTGAATATTTTTATTGTTTAAACCTATATTCTCAAGATACTAAGGTAGAACCATGAATTCGATGCTTTCTGTGACCATGTGCTCTTGGAGTCACGAGGGGTGTACCGAGATTGGAAAACATAAAACATTTTTTTGTGAATTTTATTATGATCCATAAGTCGCAATGTATACTTAGTATGTACCATTTTAATAATAAAAGTGTTATATAAATATTGGGTGGCTTTGTTTCCTTTAGATATTCCTAATAACTGATAGTGCGATATTTTGAACCCCTACTATCCGATATTAGGATACTATTTTTAAAATTACGTTTTTTACACTACTATAGTAATTTTTACTTTTTCTCAATTTTTTTGAAAATTGTGTTATCTAGCACTGACGAATCAAAGGAGGTAGGTTTTCTACATAAATTCCGTTAAAAGAAACTCTATTGTAGTTAACCGATTGGATTTTCTAAGTTAAAATGAAAAAGTATGCGATATTTGGCTACTTTCCTCTATTATATATTTTTAAAATTGCTATTGATATGTCCATTTACCAATATAATAATATACAGAAAAATGACGGTTTACGAAACTTGGCAACACTGGTCAATTTTTTGACTTATTTGCAGTGTTGCCAATTAGCGTGTAATTACACGCTTTGTGTGCGTTTTGATGGCCTTGCGTGCATTATTCGAACACTCTCAAAAAGCGTGTATTTTGTGTGTAATTTCACAAAAGCGTATAATTTGCCTGTAATTTTGTAATTTGAAAACACCTTTTGTTTTTTTTACGGCTTTCCAAGCCAAAGCCACGGCCACTTCTTTGCCGAAATACCATTGCCATCTATTGTAATAATAAATAAATAGGACTAGACGTGCTTTCCTGTTCTGATTTACAAATTCAACGACATCTGTCGGCAGTTGTGACAGCACAAAACTTCCCTTGTCAAAGCAAAATACAAACCCAAGAGAGACAGCTGACAGCGTGACACCACAAGTCATCCTCTCACCTCTGTAGTGTCTTGTGTCACATTTTTATTTTTTGGTTGAGCCGGGCGCAGATACTTTATATTCTTAATCATCCACCCGCCTGATAAGCCCTGGACTTTCGCGCGCATCACAAACACATTATTTCTGGCAAACATGTCTTTAGGATCGAGGAATATGCTGATTGCTGTCAGCGCGTCGCGTGGTTAGGTTCTGTGCTTGTGAAGGGATGGTCCGCGTTAGCCTTTTTTTAAATATTTTTTAAGATTATGTTTGTTTAATATTGGGTTAGTTGGTTTGGTTGCGCCCCGGAGCGAACGAGGCGAAATGAGGCAATTGCATGAAGTGAAAAAATTTCGCGCGCAAGCCCAGCCGGAAGGACTTGTGTAGATGGTTAAGAGTAAAATGTGTGCGAACCGTGCCTGTTGGTTGATCCGATCGCTCCGGGGCGCAAGCAAACAAAACTAACCCAAACTAACCAAATGCAATGCCCAAAATCAAGAAAAAACAACTTTCAAAAATATATGAATTAGCATGTACGCATGCGCGAAGGCTCAAAACTGCAGTAGGTAGGTAGACGGGAATGACTTAAATTAGGTAGTGTGTAAACAGTGTGTATTTATGAAACTAAAAGCGTGTAAAAGCGTGCAATTTGAACAGACCATCGTGTAATTTCACAAATTCAGATCGGCAACCTTATTTGAAATTTTTGTTTTTGCTGAGGAAAATCACTATTTTATTTAAACGAATCCATTTATTAAAGTTTAGAAACTCAATTAGCGTCATGGCTATAGCTGTTGAAACATAACCCTAATTCTGATTATAATCGCTAATAAGTCTGAAACGGTGCTTCTCAGACCCATGTTTATTTATATCATTGAACTTGTCTTTGAAACGGCTATCGGAAAATATATTTAAATACAAGGTGTGTCATTTAAAGAAAAGTTGTTTTTTTCTATCACACCTATTGAACAACCAGTACCAAGAACTACGAAATATAGTAATGTGTACAACTGCTTAACATCACAACTAAATCATAAATTATTTGTTTTCTTTTCTTTTGCAATATTTCTTTCAGTATGTCAGTAGAAATACCCCTATGAAAATGTCGAAGCACAGCTAAGTCTTCTTTGTCCCGTTCTTCGGAGATATTGTAAATCGAAGCCACATTTTTAGGCGTTTCAAAGAAGAAAAATTACGCTCTGCTGATAAGCAGCGTACAAATTGTAGGGAGAGCTCTATTTTTATATTTGAAAAAGTACCCTCATCACAATGAGAATATGCAAGAACTGCATTATCTGGTAAGGTTTCTGACTTTTTCCCATTTCTTTTTTCATAATACGAATAATTCACCATTTAGTTTCACGGAAATTATTTTTACATTTTCACCTAAGCAAAACTTCAGATAAATAGAAAGTTGATATCCCGTATCAGCCATCTCATTTTCAGAAATGTTTACACAATTAATTGGAATTAAGTTGTTGAGATAAAATATGTTATACTATGATACTTTTTCCTCTTGAAATCTAATTTCAAGATCTTCTATTATGTTTTCGAGTCGACTCGCCGGGGTAATAAAAGATGAATATATATAACTCCTCGTGGCAATCTATTTCTTTTAAACAAATCTTAGCTATGCATGGGATTTTGTCCATTATCCCTTAAGACTTATAGAATATCACCAATTAACATTTTGGCACAGGATTTATTAACCTTTTTTTTTGTAAAACCCTACTTAAAGTAAGAGTCAGCAATAAACAAAAGATAAAGCGTAAAGTACTGTTATAAAACTTGTAGATAAAACTGATGTCAGTAGGCTTTGTGCTTTCGAGGATGTTTCAACATTTAGAAAAAAAAACTGCACTTTCGGCGGAAAAAATATTGTTTTTATCCGATCGGACGAAAATCGACACCTTCTGGATGTGTTTTCTCACCGCAAAAGTCATGATTCCAGTATATTGTATTCGTTGCTTGGCAACATGCAATAACTGTACAAGAATAGAAAATAACTGTCCGGGAATATAACATTCCCGTCCTAGGCCGGGAATGTAACACTTCTGTTCTATTCAAACGCCTTGTTTGTCAGATCTGACGTCTATCAAAAGCAACATTTAGATGCTATTTCCGTAGTTACGTAATAAACTTCAAGCTCGCTCGATTCAAAACTTGATATTATGTTGAGTTTAAATTTAAAACACTGCTTTATTTAGAGTAAGATTTGGCTCTATTTTTATAAGTACGTATTCTAATTTCGATCGGATAAAAAATAGTATGTGCAACTCGTAGGAAAAGCACATTCCTGGACTCCTGTGTTACTGGCCTCGGCTGCGCCTCGTCCAGCAATTACCACAGTCGTCCAGGAATGTTTTGCTTTTCGTCCTAGTTACACAATATACTATTACCTTTTTTCCTGATAACGTTATAATTTGTTTTCACTATAAAAAGCAACTTGGCACATACATGCCAAAGTAAAGGTTAATCAAGTGGCTGCAGAAATGCAATAATTTACAAAAATTCCAATAACGTCTATAGTTAATAATAACCGTGATACAGGCGATGATCGAATAATTAAAATTCATCGACTGGAGCAGCTGAGACTTGTGTGAATTTGCCGTGATTCATTATTATAATGTATAATTGTAGTCGGAATAAAAACATTCTTTTCTGAATTATACCAGAGGAATAACCCTTTGAAAAGCAGAAAAGAATGTATCCCATTTTTGCCATACTGGTTCATGTCTAAAACACTTTAATTTAAAAATGTGTTGAGATACGTATAAAGTATGAATAAATATATCACTAAACTATATAGTTTTTCGTTTAAATGCCTACTTTTATTAGAATAAATGAAAAGTGAAGGCTGTGTGCATGTACGAAATATATACTAAATGAAACACCCTTTGTATTCCATGCATGGAATACAAAGGGTATTTTATTTAGTATACTTTTTTTAGAGGCGTGCCTGAAGATGATATCAGTATTAATACCCTTGTAAGATCGTTAGTACTGTTTTTTTTTAATTCGGGCTCAATTACTAAATAACGCTCATTTACCCTACATGCTGTTGGTTTATGGTGTTGCCGATGAAAATGTACTTGAACCCAGAAGGCATATTTATGGGGTAATGCAACAGCTTATAATAATGTGATAATGCAATACTCTGCAATCACTTAGCAGATATATAAAGTGTTCCTGGAATGCCAAAACAGTGAGAACACCAATATTGAGCAGTATTAAACAGAAATAGTGCTCAAAAATTGGCAATTTATTTAAATACTTTTGATTATCTTCAAATTAAAATTAGGCCTAAATGGATACATACCTTTTATTTTTCTCAAAAACATAATAAACAACTCCCGTTTCATTTTTATTATCAGACCTAGAAAAAATACTGGCTGTACCAACGATTTTTACAAAAGTAAGTATTACTGGTGATAACCCTACGCAGGCTACCGACGCGACGAAAGTAGGATTTTAGACGAAAGAATGTGTAATAAAATACATTACATTTAGCAAGTTGCAATAATGTGTACTTAGGAGGAAAAATTACACATTCCCGGCTGATGGTTAAATTTGCTTGACGAGTCGAACAGAACATCCAAGGCCGAGAATGTGCTTTTCCTCCGAAAAGCGATCGAAAAATATTAAAATATTGAAAGAAACCAAATGGCAACAAGGGAACGCCCTAGGCCCAAAGGTAATATTCCCATACTGTTGCGATTTCCTAGCAGCCCTTACCAATACCAGCATAGCCAGTTTTGCGGCCTGCCAACCGGCTGAGAATATTGACATTTTAGGTCGACTGCAGAAAATAGTATATTATTTTATATGGAGGAAAAATAATACTTTTCATGGCGCGCTCGTGTTTAACAGCCGAACGGAGTGAGGCTGGTAATAGAGGGCAAGCCATGAGAAGTAACTTTTCCTCCAAATAAAATATGCTGTTTTTTCTGTCGACAAATTAATGTAAAAAGTCTCTTTTTAATAGTAATAATAATTATTATTAAAGATAAGTGGGTTCGCAAGGCGGCTTAGACCGGTGCGGTGTCGGTGAATAGGCTCAGGTTGTTGCTATAGTAATGTAACATAAAGCTGTCAGTGGACACTGTCAACAATAATTATATTTTTAAAATTGCGTTTTCGATTGCGTTTTAATTCCGTATTGATAAGCAGTTATTGAGTAAGTTCGATTAAATAATAACCAATTTGTTCCTAAATTAGTGATTTTTAGAAATGCAGTCACACATTGAATGATAAATACAAATTTTAGTTTAATAACTCTTGAGTTGTTGACGCTTATTTTGATGTTTGCTTGCATTGCATCTATGTTGCTATGATAACACTTTTACCTCCGCCGCGCCGACGGAAAAGTGAAAAGTAAAGCTCCGGCGGAGGAAAAACGAAACTTCACTGCCGCCTACACAGTCGAGTAATGACGGATTTACTGACGTTTGAAGAAAAAAACATTTTTACAACCTGTGTCTATCAGATACTATTTCCTTAACAGATCCTATAGATAGGTCAAATTAATTATTTGCGCATTCTTATGCATTTCAAACTAATTAGTTACCAATGCTTATGTATCCTTAAACACCGCCAATGCCGGTCCCATGCCCGGATGAAAAATGTGGGGGAGGAGTCGCACCTCACTAAAAAATCAGGAGCCACGGGATTTCTAGCTGAATTGCGTAGGCAAAATAGCACTATAAAAACTTCCCAAGGGGGCACATGGAGACCCCCTTTATATAAAGTCATCCAGCTGTGCAAGGGGGCTGCAGCTGGTGATTGTCTGTTTTTTCCCTAAGGCTAAGCACGGGCTAGGGTTGGCGTTAAGAACCTTTCAGGTACCCAACGCAAACCCAGCATCGGCAGCCTCTCCGCAATCTGAGGAATGTTCTAGGACGAACCTCAGTTGCGGGGGGGTTGGGGTTAAAGCTGAGAACCTTTTAGAGACCCAGCGCAAACCCCATATCGGCAGCTCCTCCACAATTTGTAGAATGGTCTAAGATGGACCACAATTGTGGAGAAGTGGGGGTAACGTAAAAGTGATAATGGTCGCTTAAGCGACCACTCTCTAAGTCGATGCTAGCGATCAAGTCTAAGGCTACGGTGCCTTGTAAACAAGCTCCCAGGGCTCCGCAAAAGGTGCCATGGAAGCAAGCCTAGTGTAAAGGGTAAAACACCCAAGGACGTCGGCCAGGATTCCAGCAACGGTGTCAAGGCCACTGACTTTTGACACTCCCTTACAGATGCACAGAAGTCTGGTGGCGTTCTGAAGGGAAGTAAGACCTGCTCAGAAAGACGAGGGACCGTCTACTACGGTCCTTGCCGACTGTTCACCGTTGGAGGGGGGTGAGAGGGATGCATTTCGGGGCTGCGTGCTGCACACGAAGGATATAACAAAGATTCAGCCGAGGAAGCTATGTGTCTTCGCTAGGGAGGTCACGCTGGATGAGTGTGTGAGTGAGCGCACAACAGGCTCAGACTGCTGACCTACGTGCAACGGATCTCTCACCCGCATCTTTTTAAATTCAATTCAATATAGTCCTTACGAGTTTCTTCTCAGACATTTGCGGAAGAATTTGACTTGGAAGTTGGTAAGTTTTCATTTCTCTTATCATTATAAGGAGAATCGGGTAGTATCTGATAACGAGTTGGTATAAGTACTTCTTTAAACACTAAAGCCAGAGAGAATACAGATGAAGAATAGTGCGCTGAGGGGTACTAGTAAGGTTTTAAATAATTTTTAATAGAAATAATATAATAATACACTTATAGATTAAAAAGAATTTCAAATTTCACCATTTGTTTTTCTTTGGCAATAAAATGGCAACGAGGTTTTTCAGTGTTTTAGTGAAGAAAGCTAGTGCTTTAAATGTTTAAA
>MU194772.1:3639-17902 GCA_016904865.1 Pissodes strobi | reverse complement strand
GTCAAAATTCACCAAAAATAAATATATATGAAGCTCGGAATTTGGTAATCAAAATCGAAATGTACTTCAAAATGTTGAAATTTTTAAAACCAGCAGAAATATTTAAAGTTTAAGAAGAATGTCAATATGTATGAAATTTTGAAAAAATTTGATTATTATGTAGAAAATTCTCCTTACAGCTTAAAATTAGTAAAACTGTTTGAAATATAGCAAAGAAAATCAAAATTGACTTAAATAAATATAGTCGGGAATTTGGTTTTTAAAATCGAAATGTGCTACAAAATATTGAAATTTTGAAAAAATGTGGTTAATATTTACAAAATACTAATTAAATCTTACCATTAAATGGAAATACCTAAAGCTTAGAGAGGAAAGTCAAAATTCACTGCAAAATATTAAATCTTTGGGAAAATTGGTAAAAGAGGTACAAAGTTCTTTTTAAATTTGATTTTTTTTTTAAATATTTTTAAATGTCAAAATTCAATAAAAATAAATATACAAGCTCGGAATTTGGTTATTTAAATCGAAATGTGCTATAAACTGTTATTATGTTTAAAATTCTTCTTAAAATTAATTCCATAACTAAAATTTGGCAAAGAAAGTCAAAATTCTCATTACAGCTTAAAATTTAATAAAAAAAAATTAAAAATTGGCAAAAAAATCAAAAATCACTTCAAATAAAAATATGTCAAGCTGGGAATTTTGTTTTTAAAATCGAAGTGTGCTACAATATATTGAAATTTTGAAAAAATATGGTTAATATGCGCAAAATCCTCATTAAATCTTAACATTAAATAGAAATACCTAAATCTTAGAGAGGAAAGTCGAAATTCACTACAAAATATTAAATCTTTGAAAAAATTTATTATAAAGGTATAAAAATCTTTTTAAATTTAAAAAAAAAATTAAATATTTTTAATGTCAAAATTCAATAAAAATAAATATACATGCCCGGAATTTGGTTATTAAAATCGAAATGTCCTACAAAATGTTAAAATTTTGATAAAATTCTCCTTAAAGCTTAAAATTTATTACATTATTCAAATCTGGCAACGAAAATCAAAATTCTCAAAAATAGATTTTATGAAGCTCGGAATTTAGTTATCAAAATCAAAACGTACTACGAAATGTTGAAATTTTGAAAAAATTGGATGATATGTACAAAGTTCTGCTTAAACCTAAATATTTGAAGCTTAGAAAGGACAGACAAAATTTATGATATTTTGGAAAAAGGTAGTTAATATGTACAAAATTCTCCTCAAAACTTAAAATTTAGTAAAAAAATTTAAAATTTGGCGAAGAAAATCAAAATTCACCAAAAATAAATATAAAGCTCGAAATTTGGTTATTAAAATCGAAATGTGCTGCAAAATGTTGAAATTTTTATAAAATTTGGTTAGCATGTACAAAATTCTGCTTGAACCTTCACATTAAGTGGAAATATTTAAAGTTCAGAGAAGAGAGTGAATTTTTTTTAATCTTAAAGAAATGTGGTTAATATGTACAACATTCTCCTTTAAGCATAAAATTCTGTAAACATATTTAAAAATTGGAAAAGAAGGTCAAAACGTACCAAAAATATGTACAAAAGACTGCATAAATCTTAACATTAAGCGAAAATATTTAAAGCTTAGAGAGGAACGCAAAAACTTATGAAATTTTGCAAAAATAAAGCTAGTATTTAAAAAAACCCTTAAAACTTTTAATAATATGTTAATATGTACAAAATGCTTCTTAAAGCTTAAAATTTTGTAAACATATTTAAAAATTGGAAAAGAAAGTCAAAATGTACCAAAAATATGTACAAAAGTGTGCATAAATCTTAACATTAAGCGAAAATACTTAAAGCTTAGAGAGGAACGTCAAAAATTTGAAATTTAGGAACAATGAAGCTAGTATGTAAAAAATTCCTCTTAAAGCTTAATATTTAGCAAAAGAATATTTTAAATTTGGTGAAAAAATCGAAATTTACCAAAAATATATGAAGCTTCGAAATTTGATCATTAAAATTAAAATGTGTCAGAAAATGTTGAAATTTAGAAAAAATTGGTTAATATGTACAAAATTCCCCTTAAAGCTTAAAATTTAGTAAACATATTTAAAAACTGGCGAAGAAAGTCAAAATGTACCAAAAATATGTACAAAAATTTGCATACATCTTAACATTAAGTGAAAATATTTAAAGCTTAGAAAGGAACGTCAAAACTTATGAAACTTTGGAAAAATGAAGCTAGTATGTAAAAACTCGCCTTAAAGCTTAAAATTTAGAAAAAAATATATTTAAAATATGGCGAAAAAAATTAAATTTACCAAATACATATGAAGCTCGGAATTTGATCTTTAAAATTGAAATGTGCCACAAAATGTTGAAATTTAGAGAAAATGTGGTTAATATGTACAAAATTCTCCTTAGAGCTTTGAATTTAGTAAACATATTTAAAAATTGGAGAAGAAAGTTAAAATATATCAAACATATGCACAAAAGTCTGCATAAATCTTAACATTAAGCGAAAATATTTAAAGCTTAGAGAGGAACGTCAAAATCTATGAAATTTTGGAAAAATGAAGCTAGTATATAAAAAATTCCCATTAAAGCTTAATATTTAGAAAAAATAATATTTAAAATTTGGCGAAAAAATCGAAATTTAATAAATGAAGCTCGGAACTGGATCATTAAAATTGAAATGTGCCAGAAAATTTAGAAAAAATTGGTTAATATGTACAACATTCCCCTTAGAACTTAAAATTTAGTAAACATATTTAAAAGTTGGCAAAGAAAGTCAAAATATACCAAAAATATGTACAAAAATTTGCATACATCTTAACATTAAGCGAAAATATTTAAAATTTAAAGCTTAGAGAGGAACGTCAAAACTTATGAAAGGTTGGAAAAATGATGCTAGTATGTAAAAACTCCCCTTAAGGCTTTGAATTTAGAAAAAATATATATTTAAAATATGACGAAAAAATTGAAATTTACCAAATACATATTAAGCTCGGAATTTGATGTTTAAAATTGAAATGTGCCACAAAATGTTAATATTTAGAGAAAATTTGGTTAATATGTACAAAATTCTCCTTAAAGCTTTAAATTTAGTAAACATATTTAAAAATTGGAGAAGAAAGTCAAAATATACCAAACATATGTACAAAAGTCTGCATAAATCTTAACATTAAGCGAAAATATTTAAAGCTTAGAGATGAACGTCAAAACTTATGAAATTTTGGAAAAATGTAGCTAGTATGTAAAAAACTCCCCTTAAAGCTTAACATTTGGAAAAAAATATATTTAAAATTTTGCGAAAAAATCGAAATTTGCCAAATATATATGAAGCTCTGAATTGGATCATTAAAATTGAAATGTGCCAGAAAAGGTTGAAATTTAGAAAAAATTGGTTAATATGTACAAAATTCCCCTTAGAGCTTAAAATTTAGTAAACATATTTAAAAATTAGCAAAGAAAGACAAAATGTGTCAAAAATATGTACAAAAGTATACATAAATCTTAACATTAAGCGAAAATATTTAAAACTTCGAGAGGAATGTCAAAACTTATGAAATTGTTTGGAAAAATTAAGCTAGTATGCAAAAAACTCCCCTTAAAGCTTATAATTTAGATAATAGGTATTTAAAAACTGGCGAAAAAATTGAAATTTTCCAAATATATATGAAGCTAGATGTTTGGCTGTTAAAATTGAAATGTGCCACGAAATGTTAAAATTAAAAAAAAATTGGTTAATATGTACAAAATTCTAGTTAAAGCTTAAAATTTAATAAACATGTTTAAAAATAAGCGAAGAAAGTCAAAATGTACCAAAAATATGTACAAGAATTTGCATAAATATTAACATTAAGCGAAAATATTTAAAGCTTAGAGAGGAACGTCAAAACTTATGAAATTTGCAAAAAAGAAGGTCAAAATTAGCCTTCAAAGCTTGAGGAAGAACATAAAATATTATTTACAAAAACATCATTTATTTCAAAAAATGTCTGAAAATCGATGAATAAATTCGTTAAAAAATGTTCAAATTTTAACAAAAAAATAATCCATAAATGTATTTACCTGAAAACTGAAAGCTTAACAAACGTTTTCAAAGCTTGGCGAAAAATAGTACATTGTGCAACAAGTATTGAAACTAGCACTTTTCACTCGAGTGCGAGAGTTCCTGGACAAAAACAAGTCAAATAAGAAGTGTGAAATCAACATTTGTCATGCATTTTATTTATCCCTCGACTGCGTGAAATTATGTACTTTAATGGCTTTGAAATATTTGCAAGAGTAGTTATTAGGGTAATGTTCACCATTTTCAAGCCGGGCGGCCATAGAAAAGGTGATACCTATTCCAATTTTCTTAGAGCAAATAATTAATTGAAAAATGCTAAAGTTTTGAAGAGCGAAAATTCGGTGCAAAATTTTTTGCCAAGATCTTGAAAGTTCAACAAGCAAAATCAAAATTCGCTTCAAACCTTTACAGTTAGCTACAAATATTCGAAATTTGTTGCTCAGTGTCATAATTCGCTGAAACACGTTGGCATTTTGTACAAATATTTAAAATTCTACAATTTTTTTGATACGCTATTTATGTCCAGCAGTTTATATGACGATAGTAGGTTGAAATTCGTCTACCAAGTGTTTATACGGCTGTTTAATGGCACCACTTGGCCTACGCCTCTGCTTCTCCGCAAGCCTTAATCTAGTTTCCACCGATTTTCCAATTAGTAGAAAATCACCAAAATACCCGTACGTCTCCGCGTCTAATATAACGCAAGAGTATCCGAAACTTTGAACATCGTTAAATTAATTAATAGCCGTATTTATAGCGTAGACTAAATGATCCGACCGGCTTTCCAGATGTTTCGAACAATAATTATTTCGGTCGTACCGACTATTTTTCGTTTGGGTCTGTCACTTTTTTCAGACGGCCGACGAAATTTCAGGCGCTCGTCCACTTTTTTTGTATTCTAAAATACCGACGCTGCATTAAAAACTTGTTATTTTCAAGATTCGGGTATTGAGGGAAATTATGAAACCGTAATGTAACAAATTGACATACATACATTGAAAAGACATGCATACCTGAGTCTCATTTAAAAAAGAGAAGTTAATAGGGTAGCTTGAATTGCTAATTAACAATTAAAAGAGGGGTTTTTCGCAACCAGGTCGATAGTTTGGTCGCTTTCTATAAGATAGGAAAGATTATCCAAGATGAAAGCAACTTCGTCTAACGATATATACTAAATATATGGAACAGAGGAAAACGTCGCAAACCTTCATCTCACATATTGAAAAAATTAGTTTTAAATCTGGAGTGTAATGGGGAGCATAATTAGGAGGGAAATGAGCGCAATAAGATGGAAATAACAACGGCCGGTGTAGAAGATTAATAAGGTTTTGAATGGGTAGGTCTTATTACTGTTCATGACAGTATAATAAGTAATCTTCATAAAAAAAGTTTCTTCATCAACAACTTCCATTTTATCAATTGTATTTTTCCAATTTAAGATATTGCTAGCAACATGTAGGTAATTCTGGGTCACACGAATTGAGTGGGCAATTTTCGCGACCATCTCGGTGGTCCCGGTCTGTGTTGAGATGAAACACAAGACGAGGCCCAATTCCAGACCGCGAAAGGCGCTTCGCCGCGCCGCCCATATCGAATTATCGGGTAGCCGAAGTCAAAGGGTCGCCGGTGTCGGCGATCGGGTGACGTCGCGCTTTACGCCCGGTCTATTGTTTGCCCGGTTCTAGATTGCGGTTTTGTTTTCGTGTGCTACTCTTCGATTTCTGTAAACATCGATTAGTCAACTCTTAGTCAGGACCGGTCTTAAGCCCGAGCGCATAAGCCCGGGAAACTAAAAAGGTTATGCTAAAAGTGTGGTAAATTAAAAAGGAAACAGGTGGCAACACTGAAAATTTGTCCAACCAGTGGTGCAGCATAAATTAAATTTTCACTAATAAATCATCAATAATAATTATCAGTAATACCAAATGAAGACTAATTGAACTTACTGGTTACTAGACTCCAAAGAATATTATTTAGGTAATACACATAGATATACCAAAACGCTAACTAAATTTCTTATACAGGATGTTTCAAATGCAGTGAGCGTTTTGAGATATCCAAGAAAGATACATCTTTGAAATTTTGACTTTGTTCAATGTACGTATCAATTTTCTTATTTCAAACAAAATTTTTGAATTCTACGTAAAATTTTACATTAAGAGATAAAAAATAATGGCGAAAATAATATTAAGCGATCAATCATCATAGCTAAGGTTTCAGAGAATTATATTTTCCGATCCCTAGAAACGTCTAATTGTGTAGCGAGTTTGACACACCCTGTATAATATAATAGGTAACATGAAAAACATCTGGCAACACTGGCAATATAGTGGTGTAGTATGAATCATATATTGTAATTTTGCTACATTTTGTGAAAAGCTGACTAATATTTAGTCGGGATAAACACGTGATTCTATTATTGTTTAATACCATAAAAAAGGGTGTGGTATCTTAATTAACCACTTTTAATGAACTGTATTGCTATAGGGTAGTGAGAGGAATTGAAACATGTATTCGGTTTAATTTACTTTAATAATGCAGGTGTAAATTGCATTTGAATATTATAGATATAAATAAACAGCGTTTTCTATGTTAATTATATATGTACAATTCTAAGAATAATTGCAGGCATTCGTCCATTCAAGCATAAAACTAATATTACAAAAGGTTCCTTAAAATTAGAAATATCTACTAAAGAGTCTTGATTGTTTGATTTAAAAATGAGTTTTTTATCATAAGGATTGAGTGAACATAAGCTTTCACAAATCTGTATCTGATATTTAACGATAGTGCAAGATTTGTTAGCAAGTTCTTCATTCTAAGGAATGCACTCCTTGCATTTTCTATGCGACAGCGTATCTCTGATTCCGGGTTCAAATCCTTTGTCATCCAGCATACCAGGTATTTGAATTTGTCAACCTGTTCTATTGGTTTGTTGTAAATATCTATATTGGTTTTTGGAAATTACCATAGTTTTTGTTTTTTCTGTGTTTATCCTAAGGCCAAATGCATCTCCCTCTCTTGTATTGCATTAATAAGATTTTGAAGTCCTTCGTGGCTATTAGCTAGTATAGCAGTATCGTCCGCATATTTTATATTATTCACAAGCCTCCCGTTAACTTTTATACCTTATTGGATGTTTTCTAGTGCGTTCTGAAATATCTTCTCCGAGTACATGTTGAAAAGAGTTGAAGAGAGTATGCAACCCTGCCTTACACCTCCTTTTATGGGTACGCTGTTGGTCAACTTATCTTCTATCGTAATGGCTGCTGTTTGCTCCCAGTACAAATTTTTAATTAGATTGATGTCACATTTGTTCACTCCCCGTTCATAAAGCAGATTTACCAGCTCTGTATGCTTGATCAAGCGATATTGTGAACACTCGTTTGCTCCGCTCCTCTTAGTATCGGAATAAATATATATTGCGACCAGTCGCGTGGTAAAATTCCTGAGCAATATATCTTATTTAAGTACTTTGTTAATGTTTTGAGACTTTCATCATCTAGTAGTTTTAGCATTTCAGCATAGATGTCCTCACCCGGAGCTTTACGTGCTTTTGACAATTTTATTGCGTGCTTTACCTCTGACATAAGAATTGCCATTGGTTGGTATTCTTGGCTTATTTCTCTTGGTTTTGGTTCTGCTCTGTTATCATCAAAGAGTTCCTGTATTTTTAGTATGTCCATATTCTTTCTATTTCTTCTGGATCTATAGATTGTTTGTTATTATCTGTGACTAAGATACCCTGTTGGTGAATTTTGGTTTTCGTTCCAGTTATTTCTTTTATTTTTTTGTGCATGTTAAAGTGATCATGTTTTTGTTGTAGTTCTTCGAGCTCTTGGCAGCGTTCATGCATCCATCTTTCCTTCGCTTCTTTTATGAGTTGGTAATCTTTTTGTAGATTTCTTTATATTTATTGTTGTCGTTGTGCTAGTGTTCTCTTCTTTTATCCATCAATGCCAAGATTTCTTCCGTCATCCATTTCTGTTTTCCTCTCTGCTCCTGAGTTCCCAGTTCATTTTCTTGCACTTCACATATTACATTTTTAAATGCCTGCCAATGGTTCTCTATTGTTTCTGTTGTTTCCAGTTGTATAATTTCCTTAAATTTATTATTCAGTACCTGTGTTATTTTTTCTTTTGTTTCTGGTTCTTTTAGTTTTTCAAATCTAGGTCTTGTCTGTTTTCTTTTCTGAACTTTCTTCAGTCTTATCTCAAGTTTTCCAACTACAGGGTTATGATCGGAGCCGATGTCTGATCCAGGATAAGTTCTTACACCTTTTATTCCGTTTCTATACCGTTTATCTATCAGTATATAGTCTATCTGATTTCTTATAATATATTCTTTGTTGTCACCTGGCGCTTTCCATGTATATAGTCGCCACTCTGAGAGTTTGAACCATGTATTTGCGATCATTAACTTCTCTTCATTACAGAACTATACCAGTATATCTCCTCTTTCATTCCGTTCCCCAAAACCATAATCTCCAACAATATCTTCAACTCTTCCTCTCCCTATTTTTGCTTTGAAGTCGCCCATGATCATCTTAACTTCATTCTTGCTGGTACTTTTTAATAGGTTTTTGATGTCCCTGTAAAAGTGGTTTATCTCTTGCTCGGGTTTTTCCGCCGTGGGAGCGTACACATGAATGATATTTATGTGTTTCGGGTATGCCTTTATTTGCATTAGAGTAATTCGGTCTGATATAGGCACAAACTTTTTAACAGCTCAGTGGAGAGGGTAGTAGTACCTTTAATCAGCTCTTTTGCATTTTTTGTCCATTATTATTGCGACACCATTATAATGTAGAAGATCATTGTTACCAGTATAATACATTATATAGTCATCAATATCAATTTGGCCTGTTCCGGGCCATCTAACTTCGCTCACACCGAGAATATTTATGTTCATTCTCTTGATCTCTTTGACAATGTTATGTGTCTTTCCTGCTCTAAATAAGGATTTCGCGTTCCATGTTCCAATTGTTATTGTATTATTTTTCTGGTTTTCCATTTTCGGGTGATGCCTAGCTTTCTTCGTGGGGATTCTTAGCACCCCTTGACCATCTAAGGTCTGCCACGGACTAGGGGCTAAAATATGTCTACGACTTGCCGTTTTTGCTTTCTTGGGAAGTTCAAGTGAACCTTTAATGCAGTGGTTTCCCCTTACCTTCTACATCCTTATGCGGTTGATCATGTCTTATTCTTCCGCCTTTTGAGATATCCTCTCAAGAACAAATGAGTGCTCTTTGTCAGTTTTGGTCCGCCCTGAGTATTTGATTTCCCCAGTACCACCCATATCTGGGAGGCATTCCCGTATCTGCCACCCGGGAAGGCGCCCGCTAGAGGATCTGACAACCCCAACGGGGAAATATTATGCATACGCAATAATTATTGAAATGGTACACGAAAAAGGCTAAAAAAATCTTATACAATAGTTATCAGTGTTGTCAGGTGTTCTCCATTTTACCCATAAAGGAGAACACCTGACAACACTGACAGCATTGATAACCAGTGAAGTGGAATTAGATAAAGAATACCACCAATAATAAATCACTAAAATTAAATGAGAGGCTTAGTGTTTGCTGTCCATATATATACAACTTTTTTGCTTATGCTTTAAAGTCTAACACTTCATGTGGTCTACCTCTTTGTGGAATCTGGCCTCGATGTTTTTGCATTTGCTATTATTGACACACATTGCATTGGTATATAAATCCCGTCAGAGCTTTTTCGATAAATCCAAAATCTCTATCGCATGGGAGAAATGAATGCCTCTAGACAGGAAAATATTGATAATTCACTTTAAATCTTCCATGCATGGTAAGATTTAACCAAAAAATCGAACAAGGATATTATTTCGATTTTGGCCCCCGCAAGGATCATTAAATACGTGTCATTCCGCGACAGTATCTGGAATTTGCTTAATATAGTCCTGCAGTCTGGTCCTGTTTGTCGAGCTGGCTTTGCTACGTCTTTAACTGATAATTAATAAACATTAAACTGTAAACGACACCACGGAAATGACTGTATAAAGGTAACAAGTCCCGGACTAGTTCCCTTTATACACTCAACAAAATCGGGTCGGTTAAGTTTGCCCCCCGTATTAACCAAATTTCAAAAATAAATTATGCATAATTTTGCACACATTTTGCACAATTTTGCACATTGCAAATAAAATTTTGCACACCCACACAAGGAAAACTAGAGTTGTTTTTTATACGGGGGGCAAACTTGACCGTTTCCCCCCGTCTGTTACAAAATTGTAAAATGTTGATGCCACTCGATTCGGCAAATTTTGCACATCTATTTTCAAATTTTGCACACTTTCCTGGGGAAAGTTATGAGGTGTTAAACATTTGAATTTTCCCCCCTGTTTGTCAAAATGTGGAAAAATTTTGATGCTGCCATGTTCTACTAATTTTGCACAATTTTGCACACCTTTTGACAAATTTTGCACACTTTTCTGGGGAAAGTTATGAGGTATTAAATATTTGCATTTTCCCCCCCGTTTGTCAAAAAGTTGAAATCTTTTAATGCTACTAGATTTAACTAATTTTGAACAATTTTGCACACCGATTTTCAAATTTTGCACACTTTTCTGGGGAAAGTTATGAGGTGTTGGAAATTTGCATTTTCTCCACCGTTTTTCAAAATGTGGAAAATTTTTGATGCTGCTAGGTTCAACTAATTTTGCACAATTTTGCACACCTATTATCAAATTTTGCACACTTTTCTAGGGAAAGTTATGAGGTGTTAAAAATATGCATTTTCCCCCCCGTTTGTCATAATGTTGAAAATTTTTGATGCTGCTAGGTTCAACTAATTTTGCACAATTTTGCACACCTATTTTCAAATTTTGCACACTTCTCTGGGAAAAGTTATGGCGTATTAAATATTTGCATTCCCCCCCCCCTTTGTCCAAAAGTTGAAATCTTTTAATTCTGCTAGATTTAACTAATTTTGCACAATTTTGCACACCTATTTTCAAATTTTGCACACTTTTCTGGGGAAAGTTATGAGGTGTTGAAAATTTGCATTTTCCCCCCCGTTTTTCAATATGTGGAAAATTTTTGATGCTGCTAGGTTCAACTAATTTTGCACAATTTTGCACACCTATTTTTAACACATCATAACTTTTCCCAGAAAAGTGTGCAAAATTGGAAAATAGGTGTTCAAAATTGTGCAAAGTTAGTTAAATCTAGCAGCATTAAAAGTATTCAACTTTTTGACAAACGGGTGGGAAAATGCAAATATGTAATACCTCATAACTTTCCCCCGAAAAGTGTGCAAAATTTAAAAATTGGTGTGCAAAATTGTGCAAAATTAGTTGAACCTACCAGCATCAAAATTTTAAAAGTTTTTGACAAACTGGGGGAAAATGCAAATCTTTAACACCTCATAACTTTCCCCAGAAAAGTGTGCAAAATTTGAAAATAGGTGTGCAAAATTGTGCAAAATTAGTTGAACCTATCAGCATTATAAGGTTTCAACTTTTTGACAATCGGGGGGGAAAATGCAAATATTTAATACCTCATAACTTTCCCCAGAAAACGGTGCAAAATTTATAAATT
This sequence comes from Pissodes strobi, assembly GCA_016904865.1. NCBI lineage: Eukaryota > Metazoa > Arthropoda > Insecta > Coleoptera > Curculionidae > Pissodes > Pissodes strobi. Next base: position 6,265 of record MU194772.1, on the reverse strand, counting down.
GGTGTGCAAAATTGTGCAAAATTAGTTGAACCTAGCAGCATCAAACTTTTTAAACTTTTTGACAAACGGGGGGGAAAATGCAAACTTTAATACCTCATAACTTTCCCCAGAAAAGTGTGCAAAATTTGAAAATAGGTGTGCAAAATTGTGCAAAATTAGTCAAATCTAGCAGCATTAAAATATTTGAACTTTTTGACAAACGGGGGGGAAAATGCAAATATTTAATACCTCATAACTATCCCTAGAAAAGTGTGCAAAATTTGAAAATAGGTGTGCAAAATTGTGCAAAATTAGTAGAATCAGGCAGCATCAAAATTTTTCCACTTTTTGACAGATGAGGGGGAAAATTCGAATTTTTAACACCTCATAACTTTCTCCAGATAAGTGTGCAAAATTTGATAATAGGTGTGTAAAATTGTGCAAAATTAGTAGAACCTAGCAGCATTAAAAATTTTCCGCATTTTGACAAACGGAGGGGGAAAATGCAAATTTTTAACACCTCATAACTTTCTTCAGAAAAGTGTGCGAAATTTAAAAATAAGTGTGCAAAATTGTGCAAAATTGTACAAAATTAGTTAAATCTAGCAGCATTAAAAGATTTCAACTTTTTGACAAACGGGGGGAAAATGCAAATATTTAATACCTCATAACAATCCCTAGGAAGGTGTGCAAAATTTTATTTGCGGTGTGCAAAATTGTGCAAAAGGTGTGCAAAATTATGCTTCATTTATTATTGAAATTTGTTTAATACGGAGGGCAAACTTGACCGACCCAACAAAATCTTTGTTCCATGATATTTCGCGTATGGTGAGCGGGAGAAATTTCTTATAGACTCATTGATCCGTTGACTTTGATTTTACAAAACGTATATTTTAGTTTAATTTTGTAGAAATGTGGACTTGTTCCCTTTATGCAATAACCGCTTTAATTGATGAATTGCAGCAGCTATTTATGCTGTAAGTGCTCACAACTGGTCAATGATCTGTATGGGACATTTGATTGTAAACTATCCTTTAATCAACATGGATGGTAATATTCTCAGGGTTTCATATTGCTTGGATTTGTCAAGCGTAACACAAAATTTATTAATGACACTAAAGCACTAATGTGTCTATATAACTGTCTGGTCCGTAGCATCTTCGAATATTGCTCAGTTATTTGGTCTCCTCTTTATGCCGTCCACAGAAACAGACTTAAATAAATTTGTAAGATATCTATTATACAAACGTTTAAGAGTTAATTGTTAGCGTAAGACTCAGAAAAACGTAACGTAAAACTCAATTTAAACTATTTATCCGGATGGATTTGAGTAATAATAATTATTGCGTGATTAATATTTACCGTTGTGCAAACGAATTTCACTTTGGGTAAGGTCAATGATAATATAAATTATTTTCGTACTCCTTTATAATTTTCTCATTGCGCTACCGATATAAATCTTGTCGAAGATCGTTTGGGTTCGTGATGCCAAACGCTATTAAATATATATTTTTTTATAATTCCCCTGCCAACAACTTAACAAAAGTACCGCATTACGAATTGAAATGCATGTGTATTATAGAAGCAGGAAACTTAATATTTATTTCTATTTTAGCGTATTTTCGGAAATGACTCTATATTGTGGTTATTAAAGGCGCAATATTATCGTTCCCGTTCAATGTTGAGCTCGTATTTCTAATACTTAAAAATTTCTTAATATAAATTTTCCAGTATTAGCAAATATTTTTTCTAAATAAATCTTATATTAATTTTATAATTTGCTCATGTGTCTATTTTAGAACCTTGTGGTGATATTTATTACATGCTGAAGGCCTGAGAGATTGCTAAAACTTCCTAAAGATATAAAGGTTGTTTAGACGGGAAGTATCCACTACACACAGGGTGGTTTCATAACAAAAATAATAAAAATGTTGTGACTACGTCCGCCCTACGGGTATACAGGGTGTCCGGAAATACGGTTCAAATAATTTCAGGAGTGATTCTACATAAGAAAACATGATTTTTTTTATATATGAACCTGGGTTCGGAAATGCCTAGGTTCGAAGATACAGGGGTCAAACTTTTTTAAAAAACCAAGTTTTTATTAATATCTTAAATCTACTTTTACTTCTTTTGTTGACATTTGAAAGTGTTATCTGTAGTAATAAGGAGCTCATTTGGCCTTAATTAGATTAAAAATATAAAGTTCAGTGGCGTCCCGGAGGGCATCATACCGAATATTATTGACAAAACACTGACTTTTTTAAACATTTTATATTTTTTCGTATTAAGCAACTGAAAATACAACATTTTTACCTCTTGAATTATTTTCGTATCTTGCTTCGTTTTCGAAAAAAAATAAATAAAAACCAGTTTATTACATTTCCACTTTTTTTAAAAATTGGTTATTTATTAATATCTTAAAGATTTTGATGGTTTCGTAGTGGTATCTGTAGTAATAAGGGGCTTATTTCGTCTTAATTAGATTAAAAATATAATGTCCAGTGGCGTCCCGGAGGGCAACATATCAAATATTATTGACAAAAAAAATGTAAACCACTGACTTTTTTAAAAATATATAAAAAAGTCAGTAGACCACATTTTTTGTCAATTATATTCGGTATGATGCCCCCCGGGACTTTATATT
>MU194771.1:3896-17903 GCA_016904865.1 Pissodes strobi | reverse complement strand
ATGTTTCCTATTTTTTGGATTAGAACAGACTGATGGTAAATAGCCCCTTAATGGCGGAATGCCCTGTATATAATATTGCAGCAATTTTGTAGCCTTCTAACAAAGATAAATTGATAAATAAACTGCTTACAATTGTCAGTAACAGCAACGTACCTTAGCGACTTTGCCACGTAGTTCGGTAGGTACTTTTACAAATCATTTCAAGTAGTACCACAACAATAACTAGACCGCCCCTTTATTTGAGCAAAGTGTAAACAACCTTTTAGAAAACGATATGTTTTTGACGTGTCAATATCCATTCTGTCGGTTGAATGAAAACTTGGCCTATTCTATTGCTCTAGATCCCAGAGAAATTACCCTGTAGGTACATGGAGCCGCTGAGTTAGGATGTTTAGAAGAGGTATATAATGGTTCCAATAAATGCCATACAGATTGATATGATTTATAAAGTAAAGATAAAAATACGAATTTTTAATAGAACAGTAAAACAGATAAGATTTAGATATATTTAAAAAGAAACAATGTGTGTTTAAGATCGCACGATAGAAGTGAATGGTTCAACAAAGCGATATTAAAAACTAAATAAATAACTATATAAATATATTTTTTTTTAATCTTAAAGGAAGGAGCCGGGCATACCAATTACCAATCGCACGCTAAGCGAGCATCTTTCTAGGACACCATCTGATTCAAATGCTTTTGTGCAAAACGAGTATAAGTATACGGATCGGCATCATACATATTTAATAGTCGATTACTATATTTTTATGTTTATTTTGGTAGTGAGGTAAATGATTATTCGAATTAATATATTACAGACTGACTAGATGTACAGGGTGGTGTAAATAAAATTTTAAATGCCTTGCCACTGACTGTTCTCACTCGCTTGGCTGAAGTCGACTCCAGCCGACTTTATTCGAATGAAATGTGTTAACCACGCCTAAAATGTTTTCACTCCAGAAAAATTATATGCACCAAAGACGTTCTACAAAATATTAGCTGCTGAAGACCCCTTACAATTCTTGATTTCATGCTGCAAAACCTTCACATAAAATATAACCGATGATAGGCTTTAATTTAAACACGTACATAATGGCAATAATTTATATTACAATCCAATCGATAATTTTTAAATGAAATCTTTTGTCATGTGTTATAAAATATTGCTGTGATAATATTTTATTTTTTTAATTTTGACAAAAGAAATATGAGTTAAAAATATTGTCGCCCACTGCTGTTATCAAATTTGGCTATATGTAGCATCTCAACGTTTGCCTCAAGCTTCTACAGGTTTCACCAGGTTTTTGATGTCGGGACTTTACTTGTGCCTGATACAGTTGTCTTCTATGTTGGTCTCCAGAGAAGTTACAAGTATGTAATATTTGCCCTGTTGGCTGATGGGAATCTGAAATTTCGAAAAGGTGGGAGGGTGGCCTTGATAGGCCACGGCACTTAGGCTCCATTGGACCCCATGTGCGTCATCCCTAGGCCAATCAATCCATCTACGCCATCGCCCAACCTAGTATTGGAAAGAAAGCGGCGGTGTTGCTCGAGGGGGTTGTTCTGAGAAAAGCCATGGTTGGCCATCGTTCTCCCAAAATGGATTCCATTAGTTCCAAAACAGCGCAGCAATCGCAAAGCAGATGGTCTACTGTTTCGTTCTACCGTTCACAGCCTCTCCATAGAGGTGTTTCGCATAATCTCATCATGTAGAGATGTTTTCTTAGCTGTCAGTGTCCAGTCAGAATCCCCACCATGAGTCGTAGGTTCTGCCTTGATATACCCAGATATGCGTTTGCAGCAGACTCATTTGGGTAGCTTAGTAGCTCGCTGGCAAGTCGACATTTTGTTGTTTTGTCCCTTCTTCTTTTTCTTTTCAGCACGTATTTGTCCACTCCTGGATGTAGGCCTCTTCCAAAGCTTTCCATGCTCTTCTATCCCTTGCAGTCTGAATCCAGTTCCTTCCTGCAAAATATTGGATATCGTCACGCCATCGCCTCTGGGGCCTACCAATGATCCGTTGTGTTTCTCTCGGGCGCCAAGTTAAGACCCTATGTGTTCACCTGTGGTCGTTCTGCCTTGCTATATGGCCAGCCCATCGCCATTGCAGTTGTGCCACAAGCCTCAGTACATCTGTAACTTTAGTTCTTCTGTGAATTTCCTAGTTGCAGATTTTATCCCTTAGAGTGATTCCATGCATAGCCCTTTCCAATGCTCGCTGGGTGGTTTGCAGTTTATTGGCAGATTTGTGGGTAATTGACATTGTCTCATGTCCGTATGTGAGCACCGGCATCACGCAGGACTCAAACCCTTTTCTTTAGGTTCATAGGGAACTCACAAGATTTAAGGATACTTAAATCCCAGTTTTACGAAAGCCGTCTAGGAGGGGCCTATTCTTGAGATTTCGGAAAGTTGGTTTTCTTTTCCAAGCTGAATTTTGTGGTCCAAGTAAATATATTCAGAGACAGCTTCTAGGGGCTGGTTGTTAACAGTTACCTGGATATCTTCTGTACTCATAATCTTTGTTTTGGTTAGGTTCATTTCAAGTCCAATCCCCTATACTAGATGACGTTCCTCAAGCATGCTTTTAAGCTCTTCACCTGTGTTGGAAATGATCACAATATCGTCTGCAAATCGTAAGTGGCTTAGACGTACTCCGTCGATATTAATTCCGTTTTCATGCCAGTCAAGTTTTTTGAAGGCATCCTCCAAAGCAACAGTAAACAGCATTAGCGAGGTGGTGTCCCCTTGTCTTACTCCTCTCTTTATCGGAATCCTGTCGGTTTTTAAATCATCATCCATTTTTATATTAAAGGAGGCGTTATTATAGATCTGTTTAATAAGGCGTGAGTATCTGGAGTCGATCCTCGCGTTGTCTAGGGATTCCAGGATTGCTCAAGTTTCGACAGAGTCAAAAGCCGTATGTTATATTTTGTAGCTTTTTCAATTATAGTTCGGAGTGTCTGTAGGTGGTCGATCGTGCTAAACTCCTTGCGAAATTCCGTCTGTTCAACTGGTTGGTACGAGTCCAACTTGTTGGTCAACCAGTTCGTTATTTTTCTGGTTAGCAATTTGTATAAATGTGATAACAAGCAGATAGGCCTATAATTACCTATGTTGCTTCTGTCTCCCTTCTTGTACAATAGGATAACTTCTGCATTTTGCCACGCGGCTGGAATTTTTCCTTCTGTTAGACATTTATTTAGCAATCTTCTTACATTCCCTACTAGCTTCTCACTTCCCATTTTAATCATTTGGCTCGTGATTTGGTCCGCACCTGGGCTTTTTCTGTTTTTCATTTGATGTAGTGTTGTCACCAGTTCTGCGATATTTATTCCAGGGACCTCTTCGGTACCTACATTTTGAATTATTTTACTCCGATATTGACGGCCGTGGACTTTAGTAGACTTGAACGGCTGTTGCCATTTCGTTACGATTGCTAACCATAGTATCGTCTTTGTTTTTTATTTGAGTCATTTTTGTCCTTCCATTTGATAGTTTAGATCTGAGAACTTTCATACTTTTATTGTCTTCAATTTTATTCTTAATAAGCTTTGTATTATGGTCTCTTAAATCTTTACGGATGTCTTGCTCCATTTTGCCATAAAGTCTTCATGGGTGCCTTTTTTATCATATGTATAAACGTCGCGATAAGTAGGTTTGAAGGGCCAGCTCCCATGGCCGATGGAAATGATCTGTGGTAGTTCCAGGGCAGATCCACGAAGCCCTATTATAGTATTGTAGCAATTTCTTCGTTATTCCATCCGTTGGTAACAGCAGCGCAGCGGCTTTTACAGGGTATCCTATTTTCGGCACTTTTGCAGGGTATTTCCTTTATTTTTAAAGAGAGAAGGTTGCGGTTTTCTCAACAGTATCTCAATTATCTTTAAACTTACCGAAGAAAGAAACCTATTCTTATAGAATTTTTTCCGGAGAATCCAGTGGCATAGCCAGTTTTTTTCGAATACCTTCCGTTTTTCAGTTATGAAGCAAATATATCAGGCATAATGTGGGCTTTCCAAAAATATATAATTGTATACAATTATTTCGAAAAACAAGCTCAGAATTTAAGACTTTTCCAAAATTTCCTTTGTGTTCAATAATTGGCAGGTAGTAAGCTATGGCTAATTTCTTTGGAACAAAACGCACAATGTCAAAAACTTTGCGGTCTTGTCACTTTCTGATTATCACTAAAATATTTTTGTAGTTATGGTGTTTCTATTTTATTATATACTATATTTAATTTATTTTTTTAAATAATGGCGGTTTACGAAAATAATGAAAAGTATGATATGTTGGTTTGTTTTATACAATCTAATGAAAATCGCCAAGAAACTTCGGAATTATATGTTCAAAGGTAACTTATTTTTGGCGCTAGCTTTGGGATAATATCTTAGAAGTTCTTTTTGTTCTTATTAGATACTCAGAGAGAAGGAAACCTTTCCCAGCCATATTTGTCCGCCTTAAGTCAAATTTAGCAGAGCACTGATCATTTATCCAGCCCCGTCCTGAGGTATATACCAAACAAGATAGACAGAGAAAATAAATGAACATATTAAGTTATGTAGCAGGGACGCGTTCATCTTCTTGCAAGCAAATAGAGTAAGCAACTGGTGGATCCAAGTATAATGCTCAAATAATTTTGCAAAAATATAAATGTCACCCCTATAAATTCCGCATAGGTAAACATTTACGCCGAATCTTTTTTTGCTAATATTATTTGCAACAAATCCATACTGATGTATCTTTTGGCAGACTCGTTATCTGGTCCGATGGAAGACGCATAATCTATAGATTTTTTGAAGGAGGTCTCACAGCAGCGCGTCGGTACCGAGAAATCCTTGAGGAAGTTATTCCAGAACTGATAGAAAATGTTTCATTGGCCCTTTATAATGCCCGTTTATCTACAACAAGATGATGTCCCAACTTTGCGCTTTTAAGGCATTTGCAGACGATAATTTTCCTCAAAGATGGATTGGTCCCTACGGACCTGTAAGATGACCCCTCTCGAACTCCAGATGTTTCAGTTTTGGATTTTTTTCTCATGGGGTTTCATGCAAAATAAAATCTATAAAACACGATATTAGTCTAAAGCGGAACTTCGTGCGGCAACCCATTTTGCTTTCAGAAATTTGCAAAGAATGCCTATGATTCTTTTGACCGCTATTAGAAGAATAACGAAAATATGCCAATTTTGCATACGGGATAATGGCCGTCATTTTGAAAACCACCATTAAACAACACTCTTTGGTTTGTCAAAATTCTGTTTGTTTTTTTGTTTTTTCTTACTTAAATTTTAAGTAAGATATGTTATTATTGTTTGATTTTGAGTAAAATTCAATAATTTTATCATAATTAAGTTAAAATGCTGTAATAAATAATTAAGAGATAAAAATTTAAAAAGATATTTTGAAAGTATTACATCTCTAGTATAATAATCACTTACAGGGATTTTGTTTGTAATACATTTTAGCCATGCCACATTATGTCATTTAAAAAAAACATATGTTTACTTCATAACTAAAAAACGAAAGGTGCTAGAAAACACTAATTACGTCACTGGATTCTACAGAAAAAAATCTATAAGAACACCTTTCTTTTTCAGTAGTAGTAGTAGTAGTAGTAGTAGTAGTAGTAGTAGTAGTAGTAAGGGTGGGGGGGCCGAAGCCCGGTAAGTAGGCCTATAAGTCCCTTTTCACCATCCCCGATCCGCCCTCCCCTACCTGGCTACTTCCAACACCCGGCCCGCACTGAAACGGCCCGTCACCTTGATAAACGTGAGGACGTCCTCCCAGTCCAGATCCTTTAGATCTTCCCGAGCAAGTGTTGGTGCTCCCAGTATCTTCCTCCTTAGGCGACTCCACCTATCACAAATTCCTATATAGTGATATGAGGACTCCCAGGCAGAGTGGGCTGTCCCTCACGCCGATAAGGTGCAGATGTCTGTTTAGGCTGCCATGCCCAGTCAGAATACCTACCAAGTTCCTGATGACCTCTCGGCTCTTTTTTAGCAGTTGCCTTGCTCTGGATCCGTCTGGATTTAGAATCATTTCCTTGGCTTGTCTGCATCCTTCTTTTCCTCTCCAATTGTGCTTTGTCTTGTTCCAGGCCCAGTTATTTAGTTCCTGAGAGATATGCCTTTTACTTAAGCCCAGACCAGGTTCTGGACCGACGAGGTGGCTCATTGAGCCTTGTCTTGCCAATTCATCGGCCCGTTCGTTGCCCTCGATGCCACTGTGCCCTGGAACCCATCTGAGTCTTACTTCCTTGCGCACAGCCAATCTGTCTAGGGCGTCTCTACATTCCTGAACTAGCTTACAGCTTGCCCTGGGTCTTTGGATCGCCCTGAGAGCGGCTTGACTGTCCGAGTAAATGTATATACTCTCTACACCTTCTGTTACTTCCGCCTTGGTTGCTACTTCCAAAATAGCAAACACCTCCGCCTGGAAAACAGTGGCATATCTCCCCAGCGAAGTGCTTTCTCCTGATTTAGTGTTGTCTAGGTATACACCGGCTCCGGATGACTGTGTATTAGCCATCCATGAGCCGTCAGTGTACCATGCGTGTGCGCCGCTCGGCGTACGTACCTGGCCTGACAGCCACTCTTCCCTTGATGGAAATTCCACTTGGAAATTCCTTCTCAGTCTTAATCTGCCATCTGGAATATTGCTTTTGGTCGCAATGATGGGTAGATCCCTACTCATTTTGGCGGCAATAGTCGTATGGCCTTTCCCTGTGTAGTCCGTTCGCCATAGGCCACTGTCGATCATCCTTTTGTGAGCCGCCATTGCCTCTCTCTCAATCCAGATCGGGAGGTCCGGCAGCCCCAGGATGATGTTCAGTGCTGCTCCGGGAGTTGTTCTCAATGCTCCGGTAAGACCCAAACAAGCCAGCCTTTGCAGTCTGGCCCGTTTCTGGGCATTAGTGGCTCTGGCCACCGCTGGCCACCAGACCACGGATCCGTAGGAAATCCTCGGTCTTATCACAGCAGTGTACAGCCACTGGAGGATGTAAGGTTTTAAACCCCACTTCCTACCTACCGTTCTCCTTAGTTGCCACACAATCGCGGTTGTCTTATTCACCACCTCTTCAACGTGTTCTTTTTCAGTAAGTTTAAAGATAACTGAGATACGGGGGATGCCTCAAAAGTGATACTTTTCAATTCCACCCTGTATCTCAAAAACCAAAAAAGCTCTAATGATTTTCTGGCGCCATCTTTAATTTCACAAAAAAGTAGCAACCTGTTGCGAAAACAGCAACCCTCTATCTTTAAAAATAAGGAAGATACCCCGCAAAAGTGCCGAAAATGGGATACCCTGAACATCTAGGATTTTTGACCATCATACGTTGGCGGTTTGATATTCTATAGTATCGTGATTGATTTTTTTTAGTTTTGTAACTTCTACTTGTGGATTCCTCGTCTTAGTTTTTTCAATTCTGACAAGATCATAAAAAATATTGAATAAAATATGAGACACGAGTCCAGAAAAGCTTTGTCAAATTTATTCGGGGTTAAGGTAACCTTTTCAGGTTCTTCCACTTTACGTGTGCTATATTTTACAGATATCCCGAGATTGCACTTATTCGAAAACGCCAATGAAATTACTAAATACAGAAAATATGCCCAACCGATTCTAACCCTAGAAGCTCGTTGACCAGTCCCTATGCCCTAATGCCTTTAATACCCAGACTAATCTGTGACATTTCTCGACGTATTAAGTACTTTAACACCCCATAAGAAAAGGGCTTTTTCTAAGGTTCGTATAATTCCTTAATTTGCGCAACATCTTTGTGTCTGGCCTTTGCCTTCGGCGCAATAAGGCGATTAGACGGTCGGCGTTTTTTTTTTTTGTAAAACGATGCCAAAAAAGAAATATTTTGATCCTAATTATTTTTTATATTTGTTAATATTAAATCTGAGAACGTGACTGAGTTTAGATTTTACCAAAAGCAATATTATCATAAGAAATATTTAGTCAAGAATAAAGGAAAGTTGCAAGGCCAGGCTCGTAAGCAGATTAAAAGGATGAATAATATTTTGAATTTAAATTATTAAAGTCAATGCTTTTGTTACTATAAGTACTACTTTTCAAGATATTGTAATGAAATGAACGGCGGGCAGGTTCCTGAAGGATACTTGGATGCCTAGTAGTTGATTCCAAGTACTTCTGGCATGGATACTTGTGTATCGACATTTTTGCTGATATCGCTCCTCTCTCCTAGAAATAATAGAATGTCTTCAACGGACCAAAAAAGAAGAACAAGAAGTCGAGTACATCCTTAACCTCAAACATTCATGCGTTTATAAAAATTTAATTTCAAGTAGGTATAAGAATCGATACTTTGATTGGTATTGGGTATCGATACTTTTTCGCTAGGTATCACGACCCCAAAACTTACGACAGCGATCGGATTACTTCGATAGATTTTGTAGCATTTCTCGAAGTTTTACCGGCGCCATCAAACCCAATCGGCTGATCAATTGCGATTTCTTCAAAGTACATTTTTTCCAAGTAAAGTCAAAATTACTTTCTGTTTTCTTCTTTCGTACTTCGCATATCGCGAAAAATAAATTTTTTCTTCAAACGTCAGTAAATCCATCATTACTCGACTGTGTAGGCGGCAGTGAAGTTTCGTTTTTCCTCCGCCGGAGCTTTACTTTTCACTTTTCCGCCGGCGGAGGTAAAAGTGTTGTCATATCAACATAGATACAATACAAACAAACATCAAAATAAGCGTCAACAACTCAAGAATTATTAAACTAAAATTTGTATTTATCACTCAATTTGTGACTGCATTTCTAAAAATCACTAATTTAGGAACAAATTGGTTATTATTTAATCGAACTTACTCAATAACTGCTAATCAATACGGAATTAAAACGCAATCAAAGACCCAATTTTAAAAAAATAATTATTGTTGACAGTGTCCACTGACAGCTTTATGTGACATTACTATATCAACAAACTGAGCCTATTCACCGACACCGCACGGGTCTAAGCCGCCTTGCGAACCCACTTATCTTTAATAATAATTATTATTACTATTAAAAAGAGACGATTTGCATGAATTTGTCGACATTTGAAGAAAAAACAGCATATTTTATTTGGAGGAAAAGTTACTTTTCATGGCTTGCTCTCTATTACCAGCCTCACTCCGTTCGGCTGTTAAACACGAGCGCGCCATGAAAAGTATTACTTTTCCTCCATATAAAATAATATACTATTACTGCCTAAATTATTGTTGTATATCCCTAGAATACCTTTACCATTGGCTCTTAGTGGAGGCAATGTAGAGTGCTCTTCAAATATCTCTATTTTGTTTGGGTTAGATGAATTTTATACTTATCCTAAATTTAAAATCTAAATTTTCTCTAACATAAAATTTAAAAATATAAGCTTCAGTCTTATTTGTAGGTATGGTATGGTATCGTATGGTAGAGGGGTTACTCGGCAAGATTTGCCCTTCAACACGTCGACCAGAATTGATCTTTGTGTATACCCTTCTATTACGAAAATTCCTATCTCTTTCGAGAATCTCAGAATATTTCGAGGGTTGTGCTTTTGTAGATCTCCAGCCTCAATCTCTCAACCTTTGGCGAGTCAGTGCAGGACATTCGCAGAGTAGGTGCTCTGAAGTTTCAGCAATAGTTTGGCAGAATCTGCATTGTTCGGCAGTAGTTTTCCCAATTTTCTTGAGGTGGTACCTCCAGAGGCCATATCCAGTGAGAAGGTCTACGACCAGTTTTTTCTAATTTTTTTTTGTAGCTTGAGATGCTTTTTTGTGTAGTTAGGTGAGTAAGATATGAGTCTTGGCTTGTCCCTACCCAGGTGCATTGACCCAATGTGTCTGTTTCCGCCTTTTTTCCCAATTTCTGAGTTCATTCAATACGTGCCCTCTAGTGATGCCACAGGCCGGCAAAAGGTAGTAGGTGCACCATTCTGTGCGAGCTGGTCAGCGGCTTCGTTGCCTTCCACACTCCGTGCCCTGGTACCCACATTAGAGTGAGTCTGTTTCTGTCTGCAAGTTGATCTGCAGCCATCCGACAATCCCACACTAGCCGGGAGTTGATTCTGCGCTAGATGCTAGCGCTTTTAAGGCTGCTTGACTATCTGATACGATATAGATCTTTGCACCTCTTAGGCATTTGATAGCATTAGTTCTGCTTAAAAGACTGTGGGAGTGTTTCCTTAACGTGCAGAGATTCGACACCTAGGTCCATTCGGATTCCACTCCTTCTTTCATCTTTGATCCATCTGTGTACCAGACAAGTGATCCCTTCTCTAGTTGGTTTAGTCTTTACCCTGTAGTATTGCGATCTCCAATTACTACTTCAAAGGAGCGATCAAAATGGAGTTTTGTTTCCATTTTATCGGTTGGTTTGATCATCGCCTCTATCTGGATATCATTCAGAATTTTAAGGTGACCAGTCAGGTTTCCTGACTTCAGTTAGTGTGTCTAAGTGACTCTATACGCACTGGTCCAGGCCTTCTTTTCTGTGCATATGTGCAGCGGAAGGAGGTCAAGGGTTTCCAGAGCTGCTGTGGGGCACGTTTTCATAGCCCCTGTTATACCCAGACAGGCGAGTCTTTGTACTCTTGTTAGCTTTCGCTGTGTTGTTAATTCCTTTGTTTTTACCCACCACACTAAACAGGCATAGGTTATAATAGGCTTTACAAGTGTTATAGGACCACCAGATGATGGATGGTGCATTCGCGTCGCAGCCAAAAATTAGTTGCCTGTTTCTTCTGTTGCATCATGTTACCATATTTTGGACTAGTTGGGGAGGAGGTTCTTCTTGTTCCCCTGGGAAATACGCTGAGGCCAATACCACTTGCCTTTTGCCAGAGTCAGAGGGTACCTCTACCAGGGATACAACTAAGTCTCTGGAAGTAAACTCTGAAGTCGGAACAAATTTCATGTGTTCACTAAACACACGCGGTGTGTCATAGTGTTTAGAGTACACCAATTTACATGTTTGGGTTGGAAGGCCTCTAATTTGTCCTCTATTTATCCATGGCTCCTGTATTAGTCCAATGTCAGTTTTATTCCAGGTGAAGCAACGGATAAGCCCGCTAGAAGCTCCTTTTGAGTACTGCAGGTTTACCTGGAGACATCGTAGATGTCGGTGGGTGGTATTGTTATTTGTGGTAGCTATTTCTATGATTTAACCACAGTCCTAGGAACCTTGCCTTACGGGTTATCCTAGACTCGGTTTCAGAATTTGACGGCTCCGGCCTAAGAGGTCGTACTGCTCTTTGAGCCGCCAGTATCTTTTGAGGTTTTTTTTTCGTCTCGGCCTTAGTTGAACTGTGCCAAATCTATAGTTGGGTTAGCCCCTCTTTTTAAGTTCTGTAGCGGATCTTTGATCTATTTATTGTAGGATTTTAGGGGATAGTATTCGAACATTTTTCATAGAATAGGTAAACTAGCTTGGGTCTACAACAATTCGCCGAATTACTTGCGACAATTGCAAAAATGAGAATTAACCGAAAAGATGATTCTACCTACAAAACAGCATGAAATGTGTACCATATTCATATTGTATGATATAACAAAAATCTGACTTCTTTATGGTCTTATGTCAGGAAGTTTTATAACGTCAGAATGGCACAGTTTGTGAAACCCACACTAATACAAACTAGCCTTGGATTAGTTTTAGATGGTTTGGGTTCGTTTTAGTTTTGGTTAGTGCGAATTGAAATAAAAATGCTTCTTTCGCTTTTCAAAAACTCTGACATTATGTCGCTCTTTTTGACATAAGACCAAAAAAAGACCAGTTTTTTGTTGTCAGGTAATATATGATTGTGACATTATGACACTCGCTTGCAGGTAAAAGGAAAGTATTTGACTAAATCTGAAGCACACTAAAATCAAATTGTCTTTCGGCGAATTGTCGTAATCATAGCCAATCGTCATTTGGCGAATTGTGGTTGGTGAATCAATTGTTTTTCGGCAAATTGTCGAATAGCCTTTTCGGCTTAGCTCGACGAATTGTTATTCGGCAAATTGTCATTTTCAGTCAATTGTCATAACCAAACGTCATTGTCGATCTATTGCCGATTCGGCGAATTGTCCTCATGGAATCGTCTTTCGGCGAATTATCGGCAAATCGTTTAGTATTATATCTTAGAGGAAATATACAAGTGTTTTTAATCGCTCTCTTCTGCATTTAGATATTGGGAAATTGACTGCCATATGATATGACTCTTACGTTCTGTAGATCATAGTATTGTATAATAAATTTGTTACGTTGACAGCAAATGGAACAATTTTGTTACTTTCAGCAAAATCCTCATAAAGAGGATATCAAATGACCATGCTCCATTTTGCAATTAAATTTCTAGAATAACCAGAAGGCTTGCTATGGCTAACGACTAACGACAAACTAAGATTCAAAAGCGCCATCGCTGCACGTCCGTTCGAAGTATAGCATTCCTTTTTCTTCGAAAGATGTAGGAGTTCTTTTCTGCTATATACTGCAACTCTGAAGAGTGGGGTTTTTATTCGCGTGCAGCATTGCTCACTAAAGCTGAGCCACTGGTGGACCATAAATAACGCGTGGTCTGAACGACTAAAATTAAAACAGCAAATGTTAAAACGTAATGTTCCACTTCGGCCATTATTTAGTAGTTAATTTATGTTATTATACTCAGCCTATAAATCCTGCTTCATCCTTTTATTTTCATATACTTCGCTGAAAAAACTTCAAACGTTTAAATTTGATCAAGTTCACTGCCTGTTTTCAATTCCAAGCACAAAAATAGATACAGCATATAAAAGTCTGTTTACTGTTGACGCAGCCAGCCAAATCCGCCCCACCTCTTCGCCCGTCCTTAATCGTAATCTCGACATTCTGAATTTATTCGTTTTTTGGCTCAACGCGCTCCGCTCATTCGCTGCGGACCGCGCCGAAACCGGCCCTCCCTCTCCGCTCCGCATCTCTCGCACGCAATGCGTGCCCTCCAAAGGACCTCTAAAAGCTGGGTCATTGAATTTTGGACCCTTGTCCTTCGGATAGCGTGCGGTGCAGGACGTTTTGGCCTTGGCTCTGCGGACGATGCAGTCGCGATGCGTTTATTGCGTTTAGTTGATTTTGGTTAGGCGCGACATTGTTGCCGGATGATTTTAATATGGAAGCTAGTTGCAAAAATAGATTTTTATCTACTACCGGCTCTATCATGTTAGTTTAATCGCTTGATTATTTTGTCTAACGTATTAACAGCACTCATTTATTATTATCATTGGGTAGCAATAGTCTATGGGCATTGTATATATCATCATGCAGTTTAATTTGTATATTAACATTTACGGTAATAATTTTCCATCCATACTAAAATCTAATGGAATAAATTCTTCACTGAGATTCAATTTGAAGCAGCCTCTCTGTTAGGCCCGAAAAACGCGTACGGGAGTTCGGGCAAGCAGTTATACTTGCCGAGAGTGATCAGAACTTTTTCTACAAGCGCATTAAAACGACACCTCAATAAATGTTTTTAATTTTCAAAAATGTATGTTGCAATTTTATTTATTATGTACATTAGTATTAAACGAATAATTTACTGATGCACTATGTAGGCTTATCAATATCCTGATGTTAATCATTGCTGTTTTTGTAGTAAAGCAGGAACCTTACTTACTGGGGCCCGCATTATCGTTTGTATTATCTGATTGACAAAATATTATTGGATATATGTCTTTTCTTCATTTCCTAGTCCTCAAGGTATCTCTCTGCCATAGTGGCACATTTCCACCCGCTTAGCCTTTTCATGTTAGTGATTTCTTCCCCAGAATCGGCAAAAAGGTAGCTGAAGAACGTCTTAAACTATAGCCAGTGTAGTATTGAGGTTCTAGAAGATGTAGGTAGGCTGTAATCTCAGACGGCATTTTTCCAAACGAATTTACTCCTACACACTGAGTGGTACATTTGACATGTTTATATTGAATAAAAAAGCGAAGATGGGGAGTACCACTGAGTGGTACATTTGAGATGTTTATATTGAATAA
>JAEQML010068900.1:0-17905 GCA_016904865.1 Pissodes strobi | reverse complement strand
CGAATGTTGTCTCAACATTTTCAGTTGTGGGGACGCCCTATGCAAATGTTCCAGACCAAAACTACCATGCATGGGCGGGTTATATGGGATTTAGCTTAAATTTTGTACCTCGATTTTCCCTAAATTAAGATGAAAATTAGTAAACAAGCTATTAAAACAAATTTTGTATTCTTTAATTTTTAGTGCATATCCTTCTTATCGGGTCATACGTATTTGTCTGTTATCCGGGATAAAACCTATTTAAATCATTTTCTTCTATAATTAAACGTTAAAAACTTATTATTTTTGGTAGGCTTTTAATTTTTCTATTTGATAATTACATATTAGTATTATTAACAACAATTTACCTGATAAAATATTTTTTCCATTATTATCCAATCAATCGAAATATGGCTTTCATCGAGCGTCTTTTATGCTAATTAAGTGAACTAGAATTATTCAAATTAACGACAGGACGCAACAACTTCGCCAGATAAGTCTGGGGCGTTCTGATTTATTGGTTTGTGAATCTGGGCGAGTTTAAGTTGCACCGAGATTTGCATACCTTAATAAGAATGAGAGATGCGTGATAAATCGTTGGTGGAAGCTGACTCTCACCTGTCCGGTGAATTAATTAACTTTATCTATATTATATACCTACCGGTGTGTTAAAAAACGGTGAGAAGTGAAGCTTCTTTAGCGAGCGTGTTTAAAAAAATCAAAAAAATTCTTGGGAAATTTAATAGAAGTATTATAAAATGAAATAAGACAAAATAAATTAATAAAAGAAAATTAGAGAAACGCGGTTTTTGCCGAAAAAAAGACGAAGGAGTTCAGCTACAAGGTCAGAGTACAATATATATTTATTTATACCATGACGAGGTCGGGGATGGCAAATATGTAAGGAAAAAATGCTTTATGAAAAAAAACGAAGAAAGAAGCAGAAGTAAGAAAAAGTTACTAATAAGAAACAAAAACAAAAGATTATTCAGAAAGCTAATAAAGGTATTAAAAAGCCAAATAAGAAAAAAATTAATAAAAAAAACATTTTTCGGAAAGTTAATAAGAATATTATAAAACAAAATATAGAAAAAAAAACAATAAAAAAAAGTTAGAGAAACGCGGTTTGCGGAGAAAAAATGTTGAAAAATGGAAGAATAAAATTTTAAAAAACCTGGGGCAAAAGTTGAAAAAAAAAACTTTAAAAAATGATAAAAACTCAATTCCTAATATCTCTTTCAGAAAATTCACTTCAGTTCTGTGCTTGAGGCTCATATTTTTTTACTATAGTGAGATGGTTTTAATGCCATTGCCCATGACATTAATATTTGAGTTAGTTTGGGTTAGTTAGTTATTAACATTAAGAACAAGCAAGTGGAAATCCTTTTCTTGTATATCTAATTTATCAACTTACCATAAATTCCTCGTGTCCATGATTTTAATATCCAAATTGAAATAATCTAAATTTACTCGGAATCATCTGGGAATTTGGCAACAAACAACCAACTCACCATGGCGATATGACATAATTATTTGACATTTGTGTAGCCAATGCCAATTGCCAAAACCTACACGCCTGCCAGTATATTAATTAATATCACATTAGGGATACGTTGATATATCGATATCGATATTTGGAGCCATTCTCAGCGACGTATCGACAGAACTGTATGTGCATGTGAGAGTTATGACAAAATATTAGTTACGAACAAAAACGCACTAAATAAAAGTATACTTTTTAATAGCGCTCCTTAAATTAGTGCAATAAAACCATATTTTAATTAAAATTCGTCATAGAGTTACGTATACGAAACTGTGGCAGAGTTCATCCAGATAAATCTATTTCAGCTATAATCGTTGGCTGTAGTTTCGTGCTCGCTTGCCTACAACAAGACGAAAGACAAGAACGTGATTAACGATTCCATTAAGCAAACGCCAATCGCAGATTCCGATGGTCGTGCAAAAAGTTAATATTGTGCACACGCCGCCATTTCTCCTATCTACAAATTGCGATCGTTTGCGCCCCATTGTTCGCCGGCTTTCGAGACAAAGGGACCGTTTGAAATGCAACAAGTGCGGTCGTCGTCAAAAGTCATTAATTAATTCGTGTATGAAATGTAAAAAATCAATATATGGTATACAGTATACCATAGAAGCTATATATAAGGCTCGACGCACTATTGCATCATCATGTATAGAGTATGTCATTTTAGAGTTGTACCATTAAGATCTACCACTTTTGTTTTAACCCTGCCTTCTTATTAAAAACCAAAACAAAATCGGGTTTTTCGTAATGTGTCCCGTTCACAAAACAAATAACTGGAGCAATTTGCCGCTGTCCTTCGTTGCGCTGACAGAAATCACCATAGTTACGGTAACATTTAACATTTGAAAAACGGATGCCCGCGAACTAGTCTTAGTATTTGCTTATTATGTCAAATTTTATATTTATATGCTTTTGCTTTATCTATAATCGATTATAAAAATCATAAACTAAATTAAATGCATTTTAGCATTGAGAATAACACTGACTTTGAGACAAATCTTCTTAGGGTGATCGTTAATAATTAATAAAATATTTTCTAAACGATTTAGAGGATTGCAGTTCCTTCTCGATTAAAGACAAAGGTTCAATTTATATATCCTGCAAATTTCAAGCCGAAAGAGTCAATGGGGAGGATCTTGTTAAACGTTCAAAGTTAGTGAAATAAAAATTACGTCTCCTCTTTTTACCAAAACAATGAATATTGTGCTGGAACATAAACTTTCGTAAAACTCGTAATGTGTGTACATATTCCAAATCTACATTAAATATTCTACAGATGAAATGACGTTCAGTACTTTTCATGATCGTTTAGTATTCTATAACCAGAAATGATAATATAGTAAAAAATGCAAAATTTTTAAAAATAAGTCTGGTTCTAATTGAAAATTTAAAACAATCGAGTCATAATCGGAAATTTGTCACTGCGATCAATAACTCAATATAATTAACATTTTCAATTACAATCCATTAGATTAAGGGTTTTGAGCTTACAAATTATTGTAATTCTATGAATAAATCTTATGTATTCTGAGGCTATCTTTCCGAAAAAAGCAAAGCCATGTATATATTAATCAAAACTGTCCAAATTTGAAATTTTATCCTTTTTTCAATTTCGCTCAGGCTTATTCGGCAACGAGTCAAATTTTTAAACGCGTTTTACGCCATTCGAAAGCTTGGAAAAAATGCTAATTTTCATGTTTCTTGAAATATTTTGACCCGATGCATCGCTCCCAAATGGACGGTTGAATTGTTCTTGTATTTTAAAAATAGGGCGAATTTTTTTAATGTTCGATGAAACACTAAATTCTTCATAATTTTGATAAAACTTAAGATATTTGGCAAAAAATGCTTTTTGAAGGTAAGGGATGTGACTATTGATATCCAGAAGGTCTCGAGAAAAATCTAAAAATTAGGCATATGGCAGAGGGACAAAGTGTACCCCAGGCCAACTACTCCAAACTATTTGAAATTTTTTAATGCCACGTACAAAGCTTAATATTGAATGTCCATTCTTATATGTGTGTGAATTTCACCGAAATCACACTATAATTGGCCAGGATATCAATGAATTAAATTATTTTTTTTTTATCAAAAAATCGTTTTTTTTTCGAATGTTTGAAATAGCACAAAAATGCACCAAATAACTCGAAAAAAAAATCAGTTTTTCAATGTGTCTAGACGACGGTTACATTATAGTTACTTCGTCAAAAATATTTTGTCTATTTTTTAAATCTAAAAGTGACAATTTTTTCGGCAATCCCAAATTTAATGTATTCTCAACATGTGTTTCATGTTACAAGTCTGTATGTCTCTTCAAAGTTTTAGAATCCCCCGTACTCAAAAAATGATGAGAGGAACAAAAATGATAATTAAAAATGTCAAAAATCAAATTTTAAAGAACCTAAACAAACTTATCACCAACTTGGTCAGATCATACCTATACACTCATTTATCGTAAATTTCTTGTTCATGGTTCTGATGAAAAAACGAAAAAAAAAAACTTTTTCGTATAAGCTCCTCTGGTGGCGAGAAATTCGCCGTTAAAAATATCTATAAATATATGAATTTCCAAATTATTTTTGTCTCTTCTTTCGGATCGGAGTAATACTTGCCAAGATAATCATTAGCATTTTTACCATACAAAATCCAGGTGTTCCTAATGTAGAAAATTTTGATCCACAGCTACCTTTAAATATATTTTTGTTTCATCCAACAAACATTTTAAATTTTCTCCCGGTGCCCACTCCGTCGGGTTGCCTCCAACGCAGCCCGATTTGGTACCGGTGGACCCATTCCGATATCTACGAATGGCGATCGGTGTAGGTTTCGTTTTCACCAGAATTTTACTAAAGCGAGAAAAATTAAAACGGGTGGGTTTATTATGTATTGCAACATTTTATAAATAATAACGGGCGACCTTTTCGATAATAATTAAGCATTTCTATGATTATATCGGTCGCCAGTGGCGCGCCCTGGAATTTCATTCGGGGAGGGCCGCTTATGTTTCTTGTTTATTTTGTGAAGAATATTTTCTTTGTTTTACTTTATATTTCATGTGGATACTGTGGTAGAGCTATGTGTATCCAGATGTGGATAATAGGGTATAGTATAGCATATCCTGAAATGGATATAATGGTATAATAATATTTAAAATAGAAAAATTGCTTTTCAAATTTTCCAAGAAAATCTTGTAAAAATGTATGACCCTTGATGTATAGAGCAATATCGTTTTGAAAAAAAAATATTAGACGTATTTTACCCAAGTCTAGACTGGTTGTGAGTTAAGTATTCGGCATACATTACAACGATAAATATTTTTTTTTTTCGAAAACGGTTCGTTTTATCGAAAAAAACTCAAGAGTCAACTTTTGTTCAGTTTCGATTAGTATATTTAAAAATAAATTTATACCCTCCTAAATAATATTAAAGCATATGTAATTTTTTAAAGTAAATTACATAGTTATTCTTTATTGACTACGTTTTGATTAGCTGCTATATGAAATATTCATCACTTCAGCGACATTTCCATAGAAACGAAGCCATTAGTCATACATGTTTCAATGCGTTTCCATGGAAACGCGGACAATTAAATTGGAAACGATAGTGTTTACGAGGGGTTTCCCAAAACATATCTCAAACTTAAACTCAAACTCAAATATGCTTTATTGTCAGAAGTATGTACATAAGTCTCATTGACAAAGCTGTAATAAAAACCTAACAGCTAAATAAATCATTATAAATGTAAAAAAGCAAAACATATCATTCAATAGACAAAACTAGGAGAGGTTATACTATATATACCTACACATATATGCCATCAAAACCGTCAAAATACATTAATTTAAAAATCACAAAAAATAAAATCAATAATTATTGTATATAAGCATCAGACATCAATACAAGAAACAAACTAAGACAAAGCTAGGAAACACTCATCCAACCTGTAAAAAACCCTTGCAACCAGCAAACTCTTCACCTTGCGCTTAAAAACCCTATATTCTTTTATTTTTCTTATTGCAAGAGGAAGATGATTAAATAGTTTCTTACTGCTGTAAATAAGAGAACTTTTAGTTAATGCAGACGTTGGAATCGGGAGATTAATGGTAAAAAAATTTCTGATATTGACCAATGAAGGGGTGTGAATGTTGGAAGAGTATTTCCTGTGCATCAGGCATACAGGCTCTAACACAAAGATAGAAGGAAGAGTCATGATTTTCTGTTCCAGAAATAAGGTCCTGCAATCTGCATGAGTCTTGACGCTTGGCACCACAGAGATGCCGTGATATTCAACCCCTGTGAAGTGTTACCCTGAAAGCGGACGCTCTGGCTCCGATCAGCCAGATTAGACCTAAACTAGTTCAAGATGTTTCCCCTAAAGCCGTAGACTTCGAGTTTCCGCAGCAGTATTTCATGACAGACACAGTCAAAAGCTTTTGTCAAGTCACAATAAACTACCGCGGCCCCTTCTCCGTCATTTAACTTCAAGTATAGCTCATCCAGGACATGAAATATGGCAGCATCAGTGTTTTTTGACTGCTGAAAACCAAACAGGGATAGAGAAAGTAATTTATACTTTCCAAGAAAGCTCAACATCCTTTTTTTTATTACTCTCGCTACAATCTTAGTTAAAGTAGGCAATAAGGATATCGGTCGGTAATTTGATGGTAGGCCCTCATCACCCCCCTTAAACAATGGTATTACCCTAGCTTGCTTTAAAAATGAGGGAAAACTTCCGTTAAGAAAATAATGATTGACAGCAGCCGCCAACACACCCACCGCAGAGTCAGGAAAATTCAAAAATATTTTACCTGAGATATCATCCCATCCAGAAGAGTTTTTATTTTTCCCAGCTACAAAAGTCGATTCAAGTTCATCAGAATCTATAGGTGAGACGTAAAAAGTTTCAGGGACCGAAAAACAAGGGTTCAGCATATTGTTGTTTAACGTTAACAGAGAGTTTCTGAGAGTTTATCAATAAATCCGTATAACTTGCACGATTATGTAGCTCAGATTGAGGTTGAGGTATACTTTGAATTGTTTATAGGTCTTGGTCATTGTTGGATAATAAAGGAGGAACCAGTGTTTCATTAAAAAAACGATTTTTATGCCACTATTTTTACCTCACACTATATTTTTCAGTCAGTTTAAATAAGCGTCTGCAATTTTTATATTTTTAAATTTATAGCCACCTAAATGATATTAAAAATTTTAATTCCGCCGAAAATTCTAATCGCATGATGGCATTAGCGCAATATAATATATAATTTTTTTGGTAAATTATTTATACTTTATTTACCACGCTTTCATTAGCTCCCGTATAAAATATTTACCACTTCAGCAGTATTTCCATAGAAACGAAGCCATTAGGCATAAATGTTTCAAGACGTTTCCATAGAAACGCGGCCAATTAAATTGGACACAGTAGTATTTACGAGGGGTTTCCGAAAACATATCGATAGATTCGTTGCAATAAATGCATGCAAACACAAATGTTTCAACATATAACCGAATAATATTTTAATTGAAAATGCTGCAGCTAAAATAAATTAATTATCATAGCCTGCAAGCATTCTTTTTTGCAAATAACTCATTAAACTTTCCGGCCGAAATAACCACGAAAAGCTGTTGCGGTGTTTTTTAAATTAGTTGAAAATAGCTTTTGGCTTTGACTTTAGAAAAATTAGCGCGCATGGTTATTGGAGCTAATTCATTTTAAAATCGGTCGACCGTTGTTTGTTTCTCAACTCATATATCTCGGTCGCTCCACAATCCCGTAAACTTCTACTTCTGTTTATTATGGCATCTGCTTTTCTTGGATTAAATAAATTAATAATATCTTCTTCTTCTTTTAGTGCCTATTAGTTCCGAATATAGGCGAGCATCCTGGATATGATGACTTTGTTCACGGCTGCTCTCAATAGTTCGGTAGTAGATTTTGAGAACCATGTTCTTAAGTTTTTAAGTCATGATATTCTCCTTCTTCCTGGTGGTCTTCTGCCATAAACTTTCCCTTGGTGAACGGACTTTAAAAGGTGATATTTGCTTTCGTTCCTCACAATATGTCCGAGGTACTCAAGCTTTCTTCTCTTGATGGTGTTCATTACTTCCACGTCCTTCTTCATTCTCTCAATCACTGTCTTGTTGGTCACTCTGTCCACCCATGATAGTCTCAGCATCCTCCTGTTAAGCCAAATTTCGAAGGCTTCGAGTCTTCTTTGTGTTGCCTCGGTTAATGTCCATCCCATAGAAAAGAATCGAGAAAATATAGCATCAGAAGAGTCTGATTTTGATGTTGATGTTGAGGTTGTGACTTTTAAACAGTTTAGCTATTTGGTTGAAGGCGGCTCTTGCTTTCTCTTTCTACATCTGATCTCCTGTGAGTGGTCCAAATTATCATTGATCATGGTTCCCAGATAGGTGAACTGTATTACTCTGTCTATTGGTGTGTTATTGATCGTTGAGCCGTATCTTCCACCAGTTTCTCTACTGATTACCATGAATTTGATTTTACTAATGTTAATTTCTAAGCCATAGTTATTGCTGACGTCTTTTATTTTGTTCATTAGTTCTTGTAAGTTGTTCATGTTGTCAGTGAAAACCACAGTATCATCTGCGTACAGGATGTTGTTCATTCGTTCTCCATGCATTCAGCGAAATTCCTATGTCGGTATTCTCAAGGGCCTCTTTAAAGGTTTCCTCCGAGTAGAGATTAAATATGAGCGGTGACAGGATACAGCCCTGCCTAACTCCTCGAAGAATGTTTACTGTGTTGATTTGCTCTTCCATATTAATTTAAATAGTAGATGATTGATTCCAGTAAAGGTTTCGGATGATCCTTAGATGTTTATCATCCATCCCCGTATTGATGTATTGATCAAGACGTCTATCATCTTTTCGTGTTTTATTCTATCGAACGCCTTCTGGTAGTCTATAAAACAGGCAACAATATCACAGTTCATATCCCTACAGCGCTGGAACAATACTTGTAGACAGAAAAGTGCATCTCTTGTACCCATGCCCTTCATAAATCCAAATTGTCTATGTGACACTCTTTCCTCGCAAATCCTATAGATTTTTCGATGAATAATTTTGAGGAACAGCTTTAGCATGTGACTCATAAGACTAATTGTTCTGTAAGTCACCACATGCTTTGGCTCCCTGTTTATTTGGTAACTTTATAAATTCAGAGATAAGCCATTCTTTTGGAATGTTCCCAGTATTGTAGATGTTATTAAAAATACCAGTCAGGAATGTGATGGACTCATCGTCAAGAAGCCTGAGGAATTCCGAATGTATTCCATCCGGCCCTGGAGCCTTTCCTTCCCATAGAGTATTAATGGCAGCTCTAACTTCCTCTCTCATGATATCAGGACTCAGCCTGAATGGGGGGTGGGTCTCCTCTCTCATCAAAAAACAACTGTTCTATATACTTCTTCCAAGTCTCTTTAATATTTTCTCTATCCACAATCAATTCTCCTGCATCATTTACAAGTTTTCCCACATTTTTATTTTTGAACTTTCCTGTAACTTCTCTCACCTTCCTATATACATTGAACTCATCGAATCTGCTCTGCAAAACTTCTATCGCTTGACATTTCTCATCCAATTCTTTTGTTTGGCCTCTCGAATTTTCCTTTGTATGTCCCTTTGTATACTGTTCTTTTGTTTTCTCCGTTCTTCCATGAGTAACAAATTTTCTTCTGTCATCCATAATTTATGTTTCGCTCCATCATTCTTCAGGTACCTATCTTTGACATTAGTTGTTGTTTCAGCAAGTATCATTATTTGTTCTTCTGTGTTATCAGTCTCCTCCGCAATCAGGCTGCATTTGTCGTTGATGTCCTTCTTTACTTGGTTCCTTACTGTGTCGTTCTTAAGTTTCCTAAGATTATATTTTGGTTGTTTTGTTTTATGTATAATCTTAAATTTTGTCCTATATTCTCCGCCAAGTGGATTGTGGTCCGACTGTATGTCTGCACCCGGGTATGTTTTCACGCTTGTGAATCTGTTTCTATATCTTCGATTTATTAAGATATAATCTATCTGGTTTCTGATGATATGGTCTTTTCCATCGTCTCTGGGAGAAGTCCAGGTGTATAGTCGTCTGTTTGGTAACATGTTCAGATACAAATACATTGAGAGTTTCCCCCCTTACGTTTCTAACGCCAAGCCCGTATGTCCAATATGTTTCCCTTCTCTTCCCTTGCCTATTTTGGCATTAAGATAAGGATTTCTTGTTTAGAGAGTTTCTTTATATGGCGTTATGGCATCTGCTTCTCTTAGATTAAATAAATTAACAATATACTGTTATAATACGCTTTTATCATTCTGTTTTAGATATAATAGTACGCTCCTACCCGACTATTTTATTTCAATTCATTCTTTACTTTGTTATAAACCGTAGCTCATTTAAATCTAATATTATTGAGTTTAAAATAAATCAGTAAGTAATTGGAAAGTCAATTAAACATCTGAAACATTACGTACTGCAATAGAGCCGTATTCGCTACTCTCATATTAGTCCAGTCATTTAAGTTACAAGCTTTACAAAACAATTAAGAAGTTCTTCGGAATATTGTTTTACAACAATCATCCGAATACGCTTGTTCTTCACATTCCCTTTACTTTTTCTGAGAAGTATGGGCACGTACATTTGCGGTTGTATGAACAGCATCCTTCACAACTTCCTGTCATGATTTAGTCCGCACCGGACTTCTCCTTGTTCTATTTCGTAGCAGTAAAATTACGAAAATACAGTGACGCATCACCATAATTTTCATTATATCAATTATTTAAAACGTTCCCACGGCAGCCGCTGGAAAATTTCATCAATACTTTAAATTCGTTTTAAGCGATTATAACACCGACCGAGTTTGAAAGCGAAATAAAATGGGGAAAAACGAAACAAGGCATTTTCGAACACCAGTTTATATGAACTTCCGATTATAATCTAGATGACCCTGTATACGCTACTGCTTACAAACGGCAGTTTTGTTTGTTATCTCGCATCTTGTTCTAGTCTAGTATCATAGGTATTTATATTTTTTTATCAATATTTATTCGGAAAGCAAATACGATAACATGGGTTCGAGCCGTACGTAATAAAAGGAGTTATCGGCGGTAATGGGTTGAAGTTCTTGGAAGTGCGTGAGAAACTCGTACGAATCGATCAACCGTCGTGGACGATAATCAAACAAACGTCGATAAAATGATACGATGAATTATAAATATACTCTATAAACAGGGTGTTTCAAATTTTAACACCTTAGTAAATCGAAAACTTCATTATAAAATGGCCTAAAATATCTTTCAACATTGATTTTCGACACATGTGAGGAGCCATATAGAGGCAACACGAAAGACATTTTTATTTAAAAAAAAATGGTATCTACGCCACTTCAAACCACACATCAAAAAGTCGTTTGTGTTTTTTCGCTAAAGTGCGCAGATTCTCAGAAAAATATATGAAATAGTTTAGAATCAAGATATGTATCAAAATGTATTACAAAAATGTGTTCTTCTGAAAAACTTTCAAACTGGCAACACTGTGACGGAAAAAATACTCGTTTTTCTTAGCCGCACTATTCTCTGGCACTGGACGTCTATCTTTTTAAATAGAAAAATTAACCTATCTTACGTTTTAAATAATACACCCTGTATATTTTAGCACTTACCTACAGTGCGTATTAAAAACAAAAAATTTATAAGAACTTTAATTGAAAAAGGTCTACTTTTTCCTGAACCGCCTGGATTTATCATCAGAACGACGAATAAATGAGCATATACTGTTTGCCAAATGAAAGAACCTGGACGGAAAGAATGCGGGCAAAAAATGTCCTCGCATATTTAGATGCTGCCACATTTTTTCTCAATAATCCTAATTTATTTTCTGTCTAGGTTCCTCTAGTGAATTTACATATTTAAATTTCCTACTTGAATACTTAATTTTGTTATTTTCCTTAATACTATTGTCTTCGTCTTCTATTATTTACTATTTTATTTACACAGGGAAATACGGAATACGGAATAAGTATACTATAATATTTATAATGTTTATATTTTATTCGCCTTCAAGCTATTTAAAATACGCGACAATAGGCAACAGTGCGAGTTTACTTGATTTTTAGCGAGGAGGCAGTTTGGTGATAGGTCGCTGGATATACTAAATACACTTTGACCCTAGACCAACACCTAATTTTTTTACATATTTAAAAATTTCGGCAGTGACTTGCTTTAGCCATTGGCGTGGAAATTGCCGATGCCGAACTGTGTGGTTATTTATATTATTTGGTTTGTAGGGTCTGGTGATATATAGGTTTTATCGATTTTGCAAATTCTCTTTTTTCACTAGAAAGGAGGTGTCCTATATAGTAGTGTAAGCCAAAAAAGTCGGAGGATCCGCTACATTTGAACCGAAAAAATGCCCTCAAAGTTCGAGTTTTGACACAAATTTTCAGCACCACTTCACAAAAGCACTAGAAATATATACAAAACACATCTGAAAATCAATTGTCGGGTGAAAATATTAACTAGGATACATTTGCGTCGAACGAGAGACCTCCGTTTTGTTCCGGTCCTAATTTAAAATTTAAAGCGACTCATAGCCATAGCCCCATTAATCAAAATTAAATTTTATTTGTAAATATCCATTCTCCTTTTTTACTGTCAACTGTCACAATAGCCAAAACAAAGATTTTTAAGAAGGCACACTGTTGCCAGACGTTTACTGTAGTTTCGTTAGCAAAATTCATTAGAAAAATGGTGCGCTATAAGCGCAACTTATTCAATACCAGCTAGTCATCTTGCGGCGGCATCCTTTGATTTGATTTTACGCACTAGTGCGTAAAGTAAATCTGACATATTTTTTGACATTTAGGGCAATGCGTAAAATAATATGTTTTACGCACTAGTGTGTAAAATAATTTATTTTACGCACTAGTGCGTAAAGTAATTTAATAATATTTTTGTTTTTTCATATATTTTTCGGTAGTAGAAAACATTTTGTATGCTACTCATGTGTAAAGTACCCTTTTTTTATTCAATTTCAATTAAATCTTTTTATCAATATTCCCATTCATAAAAAAAGGTTCACTTTACACACTTGTTGCATAAATAACTATTTTATCGTCTAAAATCGGTTTAAAAACGATTTTAAAACGCACAATTGTATAAAAATCCGAAATTTCCGAACCTCTCAGGGCGATAGCCGAGGCTTCGGACGAATTTGTCATGTATTTTGAAGTGAAAATTTATTTTAAATTCAACTATGGAACTGAGCCGCTCAGGGCGCAGTGCCCGACACTTCAACTTTCCGATTTCGATAGAGTGGACTAGCTGGTAGTGAATAAGCTGTGCTATAAATGTTTCTATTCTTTTTTTATTTAGGTGAAGGTTTTTTTTTATGGCAGTGGCACATCTTATATTGCTCGACGAGCGGTGTGTGTGCGAAGATGTGATCGACACGGTTCTTGAATAGTTAGTTTGGGTGCATATACGCATGTAACAGGCAAGATGTGCATTCAGCAATGCCGATCGTTTCTTCATATGTGACGTGCACGATAGCATTTAGTCAGATGTCGTGACTGTTACATAGAATCAACAAATAAGTCTTCAATTATTTTAACACTTCGTGCATGGCCCTCCGCTCGCTTCGCTCGCTACGGGGGCTCAACAAACAGAAACTAACCAAGTGCTAACCAAAACTAACCCAAAATAAAAAAAAATTAAATAAAAAGTTTGGGTTAGTTTTGGTTAGCACCTGGTTAGTTTCTATTTGTTGAGCCCCCGTATAGAGAGCGAAGCGAGCGGAGGGCCATGCATGAAGTGTTTAAATAATTGAAGACTTATTTGTTGATTCTATATAACAGTCACGACATCCGACTAAATGCTATCGTGCACGTCACATATGAAGAAACATTCGGCATAGTTGAATGAACATCTTGCTTGTTACATCCAAATATGCGTCCTGGGAGTGAGTTCCACAGTGATGCAGTGCGCCAGACAAAGGAGTTCTTGTAAAGCGATGTTCTAGGTGTTTCCAGTTGTACGACGAACCGGTGCGCTTTTGCCGTCTATCGTGACTGTCTGACAGGCGTTGTCAGGGGCGGGATAAGGCGGGCCAAATCCTGGGAACATCTGCCGTAAAAGTATCTGTAAAACAGGGATTTCTCGGTCACATGTTTGCGGTGTTTCAGACTATCCAGATTCCGGGTCACCGACGAGACGCACAACTCTTTTCCGAACGGAATCCAGTAGCTTTAGGGTGTGCTCTGGCGTGGCACCCCAGATGGGTGAGCAATATTCTAAGCACGGTCTTATTTGCGCTTTGTAAAGCAAGAGCAACGGCTGCGGTGTATACATTTTTTGTTGCGAAATAGCGTACCAAGCTTCTGGGAGGCTGATTTTGCGACGTTAGCAACGTGGTTATGCCAGGTCATATTGCTGTTGACCGAGAACCCCAGTAGTCCGATTGAATGAAGATGAAGGGATGGTTGATCCTGCCATAATGATATCATTGCCCGCCGTATTGTAAACGTGGCTGCTTGGATGATTGTTCAATGTGCATTTGCATTCATTCATCGGAATAAAAGAGATACTCATTCGATTACACTATTCCTTTGTATGTATATATATCTGTCAAATATTTCACTTCATACATGGCCCTCCGCTCGCTCCGGGAGCGTAACCAAACAAACCTAACCCAAACTAACCCAAGACATTCCCAAATGAGGAAAAACAAACTAAAAAATATTTGCATTTTCGACTGACAAATTTATTTTTTTTTATTTCCGGCATGCCATGGGTTAGTTTAGGTTAGTTTTGTTTTTTGGAATATTAAATATACTTAAATAGTAAACAACACTGTTATTCCCCATAAGAAAATGTGCAACTTTTGGAAACACTGTGCCAGGCCCCCGGTGTCGATTACTAAAATTTCAATATTTTCACGTTACAATTTCATATTTTCACGTTACACCTGGGAAAGTCGCAGTGGAAGTTTGCCCTTCTAGGGCAATTTAGGCTCAAAACGCGGATATTTTTTCGGCTCAAATGTGGCGAATCCTCCGATTTTTTTGGCTTAAGCTACTCTATAGGACACCCCTTTTCTAGCGAAAAAAAATAAAATTTGCAAAATCGACACAACCTATATATCATCAGACCCTTAATTTGATGATATCTTTGAAGATTTTTAACCTTTCTTATATTTTTCTTGCATTTGGTGATTATTAAACGCGGTTAACTAATTTTTATATATTTCGGATAACTTTCTTAACTGAACTCTCTAAATTAAAATTTTTATTACAAAATAATTCCGAACGTTCTATAAAGAGCGTTTTGGAACATACTCGCTTCAATATTGCCTAACTTTTAATACAAAAATTGAACGCTAGAGAATTTATATGAATTAGCTACGGTAAACCGTTTTTTATTTTCCAAATTAAGCGACGTCACCAATGACCTAAATACAAAACCGGGAAACGAACTTATTACTACAACATATTTATGTAATACATACAACAAATAATATCATAGAATACTATCCTTATTATAAAAATGAGATATTATTATATGACATATTTTGAACTATAAGACTGTAATATAAAAAAAAACCTGTAATTAATTTTAACGTCTTAAACTAATCAATATTATCAATATTAATATGGTAAGAATAACCTCGTGCGCCTATGGGAAGGCAAGATTTTTTACGTGCTACTCCTCTACCCCCTTCAGTCGTTGTTAAGGTTCACTCGCTTGGCGCACTATAGTAGCTCTGTAACGGACCCTATGCTTTAATGAGATTCATTATGATACAGCTAGGTTTGGGTCCGTCCCGTATCAAACAAATTTGAAAAATAATGTCACTCGATTCTGCTAATTTTGCACAATTTTGCGCACCTATTTTCAATTTTTGTACACTCTTCTGGGGAAATTTAAGAGGTGTTAAAAATTTGCATTTTCCCCCTCGTTTGTCAAAAGTTGTAACATTTTGATGCTGCTATAGGTCCAACTAATTTTGCACAATTTTGCACACTCTTCTCGGGAGAGATACGAAGTGTTAAAAATTTGCATTTTCCCACCCGTTTACCACAAATTTAGAAACCTTATTGCTGCCAGGGTCAACTAATTTTGCACAATTTTCTGGGGAAAGTTATGAGTTGTTTGATGCTGCCAGGTTCAATTAATTTTGCACAATTTCATACACCTATTTTCAAATTTTGCACACTTTTCTGGGGAAAGTTATCCCCGGCCCCGTTTATCATAAAACTGAAATAATATTTGTGCAAAATTAGCTGAACATAGTAGCATACAAATTTTTCAATTTTATGACAAACGGGGGAAAAAATACAAATTTTTAACATCTCACAACTTTCCTCAGAAAAGTGTGCACAATTTGAAAATAGATGTGCAAAACTATGCAAAATTAGTTTGAACTTTTAACCAATTTATTCGACTATTTAAAAAAAAACAAAGTTGATGATGGTTGCTAAGGAACGAAACGTCGGATTAAACATCTAATAACGTCAACTTAAAGAGCAGAAAAAGTAGCAATGGAAATGTAAGATTTGCATTGTCATGTCTTTTCAAATTAACTCAGCAAAAAATAAAAACGAAATCGGGAAAATTCGGTTCTTCCTAAATATCTTCGGAAATAATCGGATTTTTTTAGGGTTCGTTGTAGGGTTCAGCAAGGCGCAACTTTTCTCTAATATAATCATCTTTGTGCCTCTTCTCGTTTACGAGATCCCTGTAGTGCACATTAGTATATGTGACACCATGTATGTCTTCGTCTTAAAATAGATGTAATATTAATTTTTTTTTAAGTCTTATTTAAAACTTATTTAAAAAATAAGAAAAAAAAAAAGTCTCCGCACGCTCAGATCAGCAAAAAAACAACGAAATTTCGCCGCTCTTCATTTGTTATGCAAGCGTCCTTGTCGAGAACGTTATTGGTTTCCTATACCGCACTGCGATCCCGAGAGAGGTGCGACGACAGTCGTAAACTCGGTAAACAGTCGACTGTATAGTACCATTCGATTGTCATTTGTTTTTCAAGTGTCGCATTTCCGTTCTTCTGAAGTCTCGGTAAAATTTGGGCTCCCTTCGGGAACACGTTCATTCATTCATAAAACGGTCGAGTGGCGACAAAGTCAAACCTCGGGGGTGTGCAAAAGGCAACACGTTGGTGGCCTCCGCGACTACCTGATTTGAAAGCGTGTTTTTTTCTGTGATTCTGGGATTAATAGTGCGCGGCCAAGACTTTCGGTAACTAGTGATAGTGACATTGGTGCTATTCGATGACAATAATAATTGATATCGGTTAATAGAAGTCTCGAGGATGATAAGCGAAATGAATTGGCACATGATCGAAACATTGTTGATAAAATTCTGTGCAGAGTATGCGTATTTTTAACTAAAATAATCTTATTTCGATTAACCAGATATACTAACCACAAGCGTCCAAATATAAACATACAAAATGTAAAATTAGTGTTTTATAAGATCACACTTACGTGAGTATTGACAATGCAATTCATTCAGCGAGCTCCACTCGGTATATAGCCATAGATTGAGGTGATCATGAAACAAAAATATTAACCAATGACTGATCAATAATAAAAATAAAGTGTACTCACCGGGGAACCTCTGTCTCCTTGCTTCATGCCAATATCCATCAATTTACACAATACTATATTATTATATAATGTCAGACATATATCTTCTTTCTTCAACGACTAGCTAGTGTCACCTGAAATAGTTTGGGCTACCCCAGACGCTCCACTGCCGCTAAGCAGTAAGCATCTCAACACCCGGAAACTAAGATAATATATACCGAGATCTTAGAACCCAAGTGTGCCAATCGAGAAGACAAGTGAGGGCCCTTCTAACTCACAAGATCAACTCGAAGGCATCCGCGCGAAAGGGCATCCCGGTCGATCGACCACAACCTGGTAATACCTTTCCAACCGGCAATAAACTCTGGTATACCATCGAAACTCCTGCCATGGACTTTAATAACAATATAAACTATTATTCACATGTCGACATGCACTGCCCTCACTCACCTCACTGCACTGCCTTCGTTCTTATTTTAGGTCTCTCTCAATCTCTGGATCATATTATTTGCTTCTTGTTAGAGTATCAGTTTTCAAGGGTATAAAGATAAATATCACGGACGGTTGGGTACCTAACATTTTAAGTAATACAGGATGTTCATAAAAATACGTTTATTGATTATTTTAACTAACATTAGGATATTTTACAAAAAGTCTTCCGTTCTACAACAAAAGTGAAAAAAATAATTCGGGAAAAACGTAACGCCCCGTATTATATTATGCAAATGGGTTCATTGCGTATCATAAATGAAACTTAACCTTTGCT
>MU194770.1:6238-17906 GCA_016904865.1 Pissodes strobi | reverse complement strand
AGAGGGGGGGCGAAGCGGGTTTCGCCCCCCCCCCCCTGAACTAAAATATTTAATATAATAATTGAGTTGCTTGATTTTGTTATTTTTTTTCCTAGTGAGTTTTGTCCCTTTACTCTAAATTTTAGCGACACTTGGGCACATTTGCTTCTGATGGACTGTTTCACACTATTCTTCAAAAATAATCAAAAATTAATAACATTTATACGAGAACTATAATAACCAATAACCTACTTGTTGAGCGGATTATTCAATAAAATGTTGTTTGTTTGTTTAATCTTGTTTGGACCCCCTTTCGGAAATCCGATGGCTTTGCTTCTAGGCAGTTCGCCAGCACCGCCCTTCGTCCGGCGCTTAGGGAGGGATAGAGCTACCCTTCTATATCCGTTACACGTTATTCCGGTTTGAAGGGCCTTAATCGGTGAGAACCCCAGTAAGACGGGCCTGTGCCCCTGGGAATTCTCGATCTTTACACAAATAAGCTATTGCACTGCACGGCTAGTGTCTTATGCAAAGGGGCTTCACACAATGCAGATATAACCAGTTGCTGTCAGAGAGACTTCCCATCTTCGCAGGGCCTACGCCCCGATCTCCTTCAGATCACGCAATCACGTGCGAGAATTTGGAAGAATCTTCGTAGGAATCGACCCTACATTAAGCGACCCACCCTAAACACTGTCCTAACCGGCCACGACTTCCCCTTTCGAACCGATGGGGCCCCCAACGCTTTCAGCCGTGAATCACGTGCACTTCCCGTGCGAAGCCAGGTTAGAAAACCAGGCTTCCTTCCCACGTACGAACACCACCAACTCCAAAACGGAAGTGTTCAATAAAATGTATAATTAATTTTACTCCCATAGAGAAAGAGATTTACATAATACTTTAGGGTAATTTCTGCTGTCTGAAACCTGGAACGGTACTTTTTGCACCAAGCCGTTCCTGTGGGTTTTGGCAACGTTGCATGTTGTGCTGCCACAGCTGGTGATTTTTCACTAGATCTGATAAAAAAACTTTAGTAATATGGCCAAAATCTGGTGATGTTTCAAAGTTTTCTCTTCAGCCTTATAACGGAAGAAAAAAAAACGAATTTTTGTTAGCACTACATTGCAAGTTCGTTTGAAAAATATTGTTCGAATATTGCTGAATTAATGTGGATCATGGTTTAATTTTTGGTAGTGTTTATTGGCTGTGGCTGACAGAACCATTGCGGGCTTCATCCTCCAGTGAATTATGGCATTCTAGTACTGACCTGGCTGTAAGTTTATAGCATTTCAAGGCCAGTAGTGCTTGTCTACTATCCGCGTAGATTTTAATAGTCTTGTCCTCAGTATTCCTGCGAACAATCTCTTTTGCGACTATGGATATTGCAGCAAGTTCAGACTGAACTATACTTGCGCGTCCCTCCATAGACCATTTAAGTTCAATTCGCAAGCTTCGGGAGTAAATTCCACAGCCTGCTCCTTCTTGGGTTTTTGAGCCATCCACGAAAATGTTAACAGCACCTTCGGTTATAGGCTCAATTGGTTTTATTTGTACATCATATAGTTTGTCGAAGACAAACTTGGGAGGAATGCTATCTGCACTGCAGTAGGGGTAGTTTTTCGACTGCCCCTTCTCACAGGTGGCGTCTAGTCTCTCCACATTCTATGCTGGGTTGCACACCAACGACTTTGAGCCTTAGCAATGCAGTCAGAGCCACCTCCCTTAGATAAATATCTAGGGGAGGCAGGCACAACATTATTTCCATGGCTCTGGTTGGGGTGGTTCTCATAGCTCCCGTTACAGTTAGGCAGACAGTTCTCTGTACCTGACTGAGCTTAAGCATTGCCGTTTTTTGTTGATTCTTGGGCCACCAAACTATGGCTCCATAGGCAATCATAGGTCTTATGATGGCAGTATAGATCGACATTACGACCCTGGGTTTTATCCCCCAGGTTTTACCTACGGTTCTGCGGCACTGTTCATAAGAGATTCCAGGTTAATTTCGCATCAAAGGTGACCCCAAAGTATTTTACCTCAGATGCAAAATTTAGTTGTGTGTTTAGGAGGGTCGGAGGCCGTAGCGGCTCCGTCCTCCTTTTTTCTGGCGAAGAGCACCGTCTTCCTGAGGTTTACAGACAGGGAGTGCTCCCAACACCACTTTTCGACTAAGAGAAGGAATTCGATTGCACACAACTCCTTCGAACTTTCCATTGAGCAGTATCGTGAGATCGTCTTCATATGCATTGGTGTAGAATCCATCTGAGTTGAGGTCATGCACGAGAACAAAGTTCCATAGCAGTGGCGACAGAACGCCTTCCTGCCGGCAGCCTCTGGCTGCTGGTGTCTTCCACCTTTATTTGCACGCATCTGTCTCCAAAGTTTTTAGCATAAAGGATGTTGGGCTGATTGATCGGTAGGCTTTGGGGAGTGTAATCGATCCCTCTTGCTTTTGGCATGAACGCCACTCTTACTTCTCTCCATGTCTTCGGGATGTAGCGCAGCGCTAGGCATGCCCAGAACACCTTTACCAAGTGCGGCAGTAACTCGTCTAAGCCCCTCCAGCTCTAGTAGAGCTGGATGGATGCTGGCCAGGTACTGACCTGGTGATTTAAAGGGTGGGAAGCTTAGGAGTGCCCATCGTATTTTGTCTTCACTGACTATTTGGTTGGCACCCTGCCAGTCCAAATCAGTAGGTTGGAGGTTTGTCTCATCTGGCCAGTTCCTGTCGTCTGTTACCGACGAACCAGGGAAATGGGTTTGCATAAGCAGTTCATGACTCGCTTGTAGGTTAGCGGTCTCAGTGCCGTCCTCCCTCGTTAGTAGACCTAGGTCGCGATCTTTGTCTCTTGCGAGGACTTTGTAGAGCCGTGGAGTCTGTGAGTGATCTTCCATCTCCTCACAGTAGGCCCTCCAGGCCCTCCTCTGTTTTTTTCTTACTAGTTTTTTAAACTCCCGCAGATTGGTGCTGTATTGCTCCCAGTCGGCTTGAGTTCCAGTTCTTTTTGCTCTGTTAAAAGATTTCCTCGCTGTTCTCTTGACTTCTCCCAGCTCTTTGTTCCACCATTTTGTGGCTTCCCCTGGCTGTTGTTGTGATGCCTCAACAGGGCAAGATTTTTCAAAAGCTTTAGTTATGGCGGTCTGTTGGCCTAGCATACGACTTTCCAGGCCGTCATTGTCTTTAGGCGTATTCCTCTCCACTTCCCGTAGGTTCTCCCGAAGCCGGACGAGGAACTGAGCCCGATCCCTCCTTCGGGGATCCATAAAAAGCTTCCTGGGCGCCTTTCTTGAGCGAAGCTCAAATGTTAACCAGCGATGATCTGACATGGTGACCTTGTCAGAGACATGCCCGTTTATGACTGATGGAGATATGTGCGCCGAGGCAAGTGATATCAATTATGGTTTGACTCCTGGAGTTAATAAAGGTTGGTGCAGCACTTCTGTTGAGAGTGTTGAGGTTGGCACCTGTAATGTAATCATAAAGTGATTTACCTCTAGCATTGTTGTCTTCGTTGCCCCAGGTCACATGGTGTGCGTTAGAGTCACAGTCCAAAATGACCTCCCGTTTCTGGTTCGGGCAGTGTGCTATCGGGTCCCCCATTTCCCTCGTGGGAGGCAATGTCGCCGAGTCCTGGAGGAGGTACGCTGAAGCTAAGACTACAAAGTTAGTTTTGCCGGCCAATACATATTCCATCTTCACGGCCGTTAGGTCAGAAGTATACAAGTGATATAAAGGCTGGGCTTTAATGTTCTGAGGTACATATATTGCAGTCCTCGGCCTTTCTGTTGTGGTTAAGCTAAAAATGCGCCCACTTAGTCTGGTTAGTCCAGTTACCCTGGATTTCACCACCCGGGGTTCCTGGATCAAGGCCAGTGCATTCTGCGTTCCGTCTAGGTGGCGACAGAGAACGGCCGTCGCAGCCCGGCTATGATGCAGATTGAACTGGACTGTGCTAATTGAACCCGCCATTGGGTTGTTTTTAGGGCTGGTTCGGCTAATGAACCCTTCCTTTTGCCAGCTCAGGGCTATCGGTTTCAATGTCCTCCTCCAGGAGGGCATACTCGTCCACTGGGGCAGCGGCATCAGTCGTTTTCGATGGCTCAGCCCCTCCAGATTCAGTCTCTATAGGCTTCTGAGCTGGTTTACTGATTTTGGGGTTCTCGACAGATTCTGATTTGTCAGGCCGTACTCTAAGTACGAGGGAGGTGAAGATGTAGTTCAACTTATATATAATGGGTTATGTAGTTCTCTAATTTAGGTCGAGATTTTTTTTAAAGTAGAGAACGAATTATTCTAATTGTATGTTTAAAAAATTGGTGATATCTGGTGATTTTTGAGATGGGCATCTGGTGATAATTCATTTGTTCGAATGGCAACATTGCCGTATAGCTTCCAGCCCTTCACTGACTGCGACATGCATGTCTAGCAGAGGTGGACCATGAACTTTGGGGGCCCTCTGGTCTAACTATGTTTGGGTGCCGTCATTTTTCTTTACATTATATTGTAAACAACACTTTTTACTAACACGTTTTATTACGCCAATATTATTACAGCCACTAATAGTTTCATCTTACCTTACACCTTCGCCAGTATAGTCATCATAATTCCATAACTATTTATCTATGTTACATAACTTCATGACTCCCTCTGCCGCCGCGCGCCCTCGCCTTGCAGGGTTGTCAGTGTTGTCACCTCGCCGATTTCAGAGTTACGTCGCCTATAAAATTTGCTGGTTACAATATCTTTAAAATAATAATTTAGCAATTTTGCAATTTTTAGTAAATAATTGCCAAAATGCTGCTAATTTAAAATTTAATTTTTTAAATTTAGTAAACTTTCAAAAAAGGAAAAGGATTACTGTTATTTTTTTGCCGAAAAACAAATAGCAATATAAGGGTTAGGTCAAGCGAAACTATATGGAATCGGGTCCTTTTGGACATGGTTGCCATTTCAGGAAAATGTGGTTCGAAATGATAGAATGCAACATTTTTGGAATCAACGATAATTATGTAGGTATAAACCTCTCCAAAACTGTGTTTGGGAATGGACCGTTATAAAGCATCTGCCAATTTCCCAATATACAATTAAGACCGGTAAACAGGTGGAAAATCCATTTTAAGCTTCCTGGAATGTAAATTGCGAGAAGGCAAGGCGAGACAATTCCAGGGATTATTTTCCAAATCACCGGGATTAACTGGGAACTGCCGACGGAATTTTAAACATCCGCCATCCCCGGACTACAATAAGCCCGAAAAACAACGAATAATTAAGAAATCAAAGAAGCTTGTCCCAGATTTATGCGATTTAAGTATTAGTTTTCCGCTATGGCCACTTTTTATCTGAAAAAATTTAAAAATTGGCGCCACTTTGATTATGATTTATCAATTTAATATGGAAAATTTAGGAGCTTCATGATTTAGATAATAATTTACGTAAGCAATAGAAAGCGCAAGCTTTATCATCCACTAATTATAGATTAGTAATAGGTATTTGGTATACGTCAATTTTGTAGTTTTATTTAAATGTCTGTTATTACTCTAATTTCCCTTAAAGCTGGATCTGTACAATATAGGATTTTAAATGTTATAATAGAGGGATGCAGACATTGGGAATTCACAAAAAAAAATTGTTTACCTTAGATTTTTTTAGTCGACCGCAATATTTTTCAGATTCTTATTATTAACCTAAACTAACCAATATACACTATTTGACTCTTTTTTGAGTCATGACCGAAATATAAACGAGGTACACTTTTTAGTAAAGTAAATTATCATAGATTCTCTCGGTTGAACTCTACTAAGATCCGGACCGCGGTACTCACATCACACGGTCTCTTAAGAACATTTCATGAACTGCTGACCAATTGCCTTATTAGAACATTAAAAAATTAAAATAAAAAACCATGGATAGCCAAGAGCTTAAAAATATCATCTGCTAATCTTAGAGTAGATTGCACATAATAAGAAAGTTTACTGATAGGACATGTTTTTAAGCTTTTCTGGTAGATATAGTTTTTTGTACAGAAAATAGATTTGCGTTGCTAAACAGTTCTACTACGCTTCTAGACTTGATGAAGCTAATAATAAGCAAAAGAAGAGTTGGACAACATAATCAATGACTTGAGAGGAGAGTCAAACAAATGTCAAAATGTTGAGCATTCAGATCTATGTTCTAACATTTTAAACGATTATTATTGCGGTATTGCTAGGAATCTGGTGTGGCAATTCAGAAGATCGATAATTCATTTTCAATTCAACTGATTCTGATGAGGTGGCTCATGCTGTGGTGGCCTCTATAAGAAATAAAAACTTTTCAGGAGAAGATGGTTTGTCCGCTAAAATTTTCATGAACCTATCAACGTGAACGTAGCTTTACCGCTTAAATGCGGAAAGTTTTGAGCTTATTGGGCTTTCACTTTAAAAGTCAATTTTTTAACAAGCTTTAGTTGCCTCAAGCTATTTTGAAATTCGATGATGATGTTGATGCTGCACATGCAGGTGCCTTTAATGAATCATCTAGATACAATTAATATATATTATATTAATTCTTATTATTCAACACCATTCCCTTAATTTACTATATTCCGCTCAGTACGCAAACCAACAGCCAAGACACATACATAAAGTCAATTTTACGAAGCGAAAAACGTTGCTAAACACCGAACATTCGGATTCGCAACCAGTGTTGAACGTATACGCAAAAAAACGTATAAAATAACGTTAAATTATGCTTATTGCGGGTCGCCCTCCTTTGTAGCACTATCTTCGAGTTTAATTTAAACGGGCAGTTTTCGGGTAATAAAAATGTACGCCTTCTGGCTGAAAAACGTCTTTTTATTTATTACCAACTAAGAGTCTGGAAAGCTAGTTCGGGAGTGCGGCAAAGAAACAGGAATTGTCTGGAATCTATAGTGCTTCCCGTGGCTGGTAGGGTACCAAATTAAATTTGCACATACGGGAGTGTCATAGCACTGCGAAAGAGTGCCCCCAGATTAGGTAAAACAATAGGTACTTGTTTAAAAAATTTATTTCGGCGCCTTCACCATTTTGTCCAAAATATATTTTTTGAAACCTACTTATATTATACTTAATATTATTAGGTATTAGAATTAAAATCTGATTATACACACAGAGTTTGGGTTAGAATTTAACATAAAGGCACTTTCCTCCATGGTTTACTAAGGAAATCATTAATTGTATTCAAAAAAGAAAAGGCCTATCGTGACTTTAAAACTCATAACTCTCCATTTTACATCGCCATGCCAGGTACAAATTATTGCGCAGCTTAGTTAAATCGAGCCCCGACAAGGCTTACAGGGAATATATCCGGCGTGCCGAGACAAGCATAACTGCTGATCCCTCAAATTTCAGGTCTTTTACTCAAAGCAAGAGAGCTCAATCCCGCATTCTAGCCACTACGAAAGACATTAATCACTATTACCACGGACCCCAATGTATGGTTTCGGCTGTTTCCAACTATTTCCAAAGTGTGACCCACCAGCCTGCAAATATTGATCCATTGATGCAGTATTCCGACAGCATCGACATTCCGCCAATAACTACTGATGATATATTGTAGCAAGCAAAAACTTGAAAACAAGATCACCTCTGGCCCAGATGGCATACCAAGCTTCACTGTTAGAAACTGTTCCATCGTTTTGTGCGAGCCACTGTGTCATATCTTCAATCTGATCATGGAACTGGGCATGTTTCCCGAAACCTGAAAGGTGGCAAGGGTCTGTCCCATTCATAAGAAGGGCGATCCAGCACTTATTGAGAATCAGTATCCTATCTCCATCCTATATAATTTCTCCAAAATATTCGAGATTATCCTGCACAAATTTATCTTATCTTATCTATACCGGTCGCGGAAATTATTAGTGGAATCACAACCACATTTTCTTGGTGCCACATTTGCTGGATCTCTTGCCCTAGTCGCTGATATTTCCCCTCTTTCTCGGCAAAGCAGTTTTGAATATTGTGACTGTTGGGGATCCCTATGTCAATCAGAGGCG
Source organism: Pissodes strobi (assembly GCA_016904865.1). NCBI lineage: Eukaryota > Metazoa > Arthropoda > Insecta > Coleoptera > Curculionidae > Pissodes > Pissodes strobi. The sequence continues at coordinate 9,915 of MU194770.1, read as the reverse complement.
TTTCCTTTGAGACTTTGTCGATTAAGATGATATCCGGCCTGTTGTGGACGATTGTTCGGTTCGTTAGGACAGACCGGCCCCAGTACAATCTATGAGTATCATTTTCCATGATAGCACTGGGGATGCACGGATTTTAAGGCACCTATTCCCCCAGCAAACCTTGCCATCGTGTCAGCCCTTGGTGTACAATTTTAGCTACCTGATTGTACTTATTAAGATATTCGGTTGCTGCTAATGTTTGGCAAGCCCCAGTTATATGCTGAATGGTTTCGGACTGCTGGCGGAATCTCCTACACAGGTCATCCTCTATATTGGCCCTCACGATGTATTTGAGGTAATTTTTGGTGGCAATAACCTGGTCTTGAATGGCTATACTGAACCCAACCAACCACAAGAAGATTTACAGCCATCCCTGCTTTTTTTGTTGTACGTAGGTAGCATCAGTTTCAAGTTCGTTGCCATTATAATGGAGTAAGTCCAATGGAGTGTACTTGTTGCCCGATTTCCTGATGGCCTGGTGCAAGATAGGAAATACTTTTGAAGCCTGCATATTTGCCTCCTGCAGAGCCTGCTGATATATCTATTAAGCCGCGTCCTCCTTCCTGACGGGGTAAGGCGATCTGCTCCACCGCTGATCTCGCCGGGTAGTGCACTCGTTGCTTAGTCAGTAGCCCACGCGTAGTCCTCTCAACATCTCCAAGCTCAGTCACCGACCACTTAATAACACCAAAAGTGTACGCCAGGGCCGGGATGGCGAAGGTATTAAGCGCCTTAAATAAATTTTTACCATTGAGGCTTGAGGATGTCGCTGACTCTTTGTAGGAAAACTTGGGCGACCTTATCACGTATGCCCTTGTGCTGGACGCGTCGACCCTGCTCGAAGCCCCGCATCGTTCCAGTCCATAGCATCAATCTAGCTCTCATCCATTAGCTGAAATACTCGCTGGACCACTCGGCCCCCTCGATACTCAGTTTACGGCACTTGTCTAATCCAAACGACATCTGAATATCATTGTAGAACTAATCTGTAAGTTGCAGTAAACTGGTGATATGTCTCACTGGCCCCATATAATTTGATATCGTCCATATACATCAAATGAGATAACCTATACTGCGTTGTAGCAGCTCCCTTGACAAGGAACCCATACCCGGTACCGTTGAGGAGTGCCGGATAAGGGAATCAGCGCGAGGTAGAACCATAATGGGCTGAGGCTGTCCCCCTGGAAAATGCCTCTGTTAATAGGGATAGGCTGGGAGTGAATAGAACCTCCGTTGTAATATAAGTGTAAGACTGTCTCCCACGATGACATTGAGTGCTTGAGCATTTCTACTAAATTAGGTGCTACTTTCTATAGCACCAGCATACGAATGAGCCAAGGCACGCTGTCGAAGGCTTTTTTGTAGTCGATGAAGGCAGTAAATATTTTCCGAGAGTTTTGGTACGCCTGCTCCATTAGCACATAGTCTATGACAAGTTGTGCTTTGCACCCTTGTGCCCTTCTGGTACAGCTTTTTTGCTCTATGGCCAGCACAGAGTGTTGTTCCAGATGGCTGTAGATTTTATCAGCAACGCAAGTTAAGATCTTATAGAGGGTGCACAAGCAGGTGATTGGTCGATATTTGGAGGAATCCTGAGTATTATTGCAGTCTTTGGGGAGCAGAAACGTCCTGCCTTTCGTCTTATAAGTCATTATTTGGGGGGTTCACGGAGAAACAAAGAAAAAAAATCTGGCGAGGCATGGGTGAACCTTTTAAGCCAAAAATTGTGGATACCGTCAGGGCCTGTGACCTTCCAGTTCGGGGTTTTGTTCACTGCAGAAGTGACATCCTCACAATGGCCATAGCCGGATTCCGGCGATTCCACGCTTGCGATAAAATGTAATCTTAAGTTAAGTTGTTTTTTAGTTTAAACTTTGTTATTGGTGCTAGGCTGCTATTGCTAATGATTACTAAGTGATTTAGTTAAGTTTGTTTTGTTTTATTTGTTATTGTTAATGTTATGTATTACCAACACTGTCGAAATTATAAATACATTTAAATTTATTTTTATTTGATTTTTCTTGACAAAATAGTCTTTTTCAAGGTAGCATTTGTACAAAAATCTCATATTAGCGGGCCATTCTCATTAGAATCGATTCGAATAAACCGACTATTTTACCAGATCGGTTCTTGGAAAAGTAATCGAATCTATGCGATTCAATCGATTCCTTTTAAATTTTGGTCATCCCTTGCTAATCCTGCACAAATCCACAAATAGAGTAAAAGTAGGTACATCATTTTAAACGGATTGAAATTGTCGCGCCCACGATAGTACAAGAAACAACCCTCTCTAAAATATGCAGAGTCATGATACTTTCGTAGAAATAAACCATAAACATCAACTAACTATTTAAAATATTGAGGGGGGGGTCGCCCCAATAGTTATAGGGGCCCGAATGCAATTAAAATCGCCATTTTACTAAAAACGTCTTATGAAATTAGCCCTGGAAAACAAACAGACAGTCCCGGCTTATAAATCTCGAGACGAAATCAAAACAAATAGCCGCAAATAAACGACATAACAGACCATTTGTAGCCGAAAATAATTGGGGTTCCCCCGGGACTCGACGACGCGACAGTGCGATTCATTTGTATTAAGATAAATGAACGGACGTATATATAAGGGATAGTTTTTGTTTGATCCACGCCATTGACTCTGCAATTGATGTAGAAGAGGGGCAGCCAAAATGAGCTGGTGACAAATAATATTTACTGCCTTAGCAGTAAAAATACAGGCATCAGCATTTCTCATTGCGACAAAGCCGAATAATTAAAACGCAGCCTAGAGAAACAATTTTATTGTTCATTGTATCACGATGAACACTGCGCATGCTTCAACGTGGCAGCATGTTTTGTCTAGGCCGTGGATCAGGTTCCGGCAGCCGGAGTTATAACGTTTTAAATTACGGCTTTACTACTATTTTTTATGAATTCCCTGGTGATCTAGCCAGGCTATCACGCCATCCATAGAAAGTCTTTTATCTTAAAGCAAGAAGCATATATAAAAACACATAAAAAGAAGGTTTTAGCTCAACGGGGAACGATGTACTTATTTAGCATTAATAAAACATGCTTGTAATATGGTATGTTTAATGTTATATATAATTGTAGCGTTGTGTATAGTAATTATCATAATGAACCGAGTCCGGAGCGCCGGGACCGGATCCATTCCCTTTTAGTTACAATGACAGTAGTGATGGGCAAAACTGTTATTTCTATATAACAGTTGTAACTGTTATTGGTACTTAACTATAACAGTTCAAAGTAACGGGTTAATGTCATGTTTCAAGACTTGGCTAAACACTGTCAATATCAAACACAGATACCACTTTTCAACGTCTTTGTATTTATTATTGCAATGGCAAAGCAGCAAATGCTAATAGCAGCAAATGCTAATAGCAGCAATGCAGTATTCCTACCCGCTACTGCTCCTATTCCCAATGTTAAATATTTTAATACTTTTAACAGAAACACATACATAAATGTTTAATTTAGTAAGTAACAAAGGATTCCAAGCCATCAATCAGTATGAAGATTTAGAAAAATAAGTATCATTCCATTTTTGCCTCCTGCCACCTGTCATAACCTTGCCATTTTGAGTTCTGGCAACGCTGCTGTCAACCTGTTACTTTTTGAGA
>MU194769.1:1947-17907 GCA_016904865.1 Pissodes strobi | reverse complement strand
GCTTTAGAATTAAGTTTCCTATTTAGCCAATAAACGAGCATCAGCGAATAGCGGTACACGGTTGACATAATCTTAAAGAGCTTTCCGGATAGCGTGCCGGAACAGCTCATTTGTTCTCACTAAAAGTGGAATTTAATTTACTAGATGATGATATAAAAGACGAGGAGTCATGATACTATAATGACACACAAGCGATTAATATTTTTGAGTGGAATGTAAGAGGATTTGGAATAGATGAGAATGGAAATTCAATTTATGTCATCAGAAGTTAGTTTTTTCGAATTTTTCACATTGGAAAGAATACATATGTTTAGTAAAAATGATTAAACGTTATGTTAACTCAAGGAGGGTGTTACGTTCTAGTGTATTTAGGTCCATGTTTATTTGTCAGAGAAAATTTAGTTTAGCTATAATCAGCATTAGAGCGTCCAGATATTTTGTTTAATAGATCGTTCCTTTATGGTTAATACACCTCTCAGATCTAATAAAAAGCGTACTGCTGTTTTTAGTTTATACACAAATAATAGATGTCAGCGCCCATCATGTCCGCTTGAAATTAATTTTTCTTTTAAATATATTATTTGGTTATTTTAAGACAAATATTAAGATTACGATAATTTTTATACAAACACAGCAGTAGAAAAACTTCAATATCTCACTTATTAAGTTGGTTTTTGGTAAATTAAATTACGTTTAACAAAAGTGGATTAACATTTGATTAACTTATGAATAAAATTCTAAATTCAACGTCGTCAAAGGTCGAGTGTACTACTGCGATTTAATTTTATACCGTCAACTTCACCAATAGTACTTGTGAAATAAAGTTATCTGAAACGGAAATTAAATGCACCATTTCTACAGCCAGTTAAAGAAAATACCCGCCGAAGTTTCACCAGTATGAAAGTCAATCTGGGTCTAAAAATAGAGCGAATTTAATCTGTGGAGTAGTAAAACTTTCTTCAGTGTGGAAATCATATACTCCCAACAGAATTTTTATGTGAAATTAAATTTTCTTATCGCACCCAAAGTAACACATTTATTTCACATATTTAAACAATTTTTATTTAAAATATAGAACTAATATTAATAAGTATAAATGAGATATATTTTATGAAATTATTCTCAACATGTAAAGGAAACTTTTTAACCAATTTAATTCCACCATGACCCAGAGCCATTAAAACTTCAAACACATTAAAACGGCACTTGGAAAGAACGATAAAACAGAAAATGTCGCAAAGTCTGGATTCCATTTTCTAAACTTCCGCGAATTTTTGAGCAAGACAGAAAAAAATAAACCTGAATTCAGAAAAGCCTTAGTTTGGTTATTAAATACAAGCATTCAGACAGTATGAATTCGAAGTCAGCAGGAATGTTGGCTACTTTGTTATTATTGGGTTGTATGACTAAACTACACTCCTACAACCGATTGATATGCGATGTTCATAATAATTTGAAGAGTAAATGTTCAATTACCATTATTTTATAAAGAAAGTCAAATAGTTTAAACAATATTTTCGTAAATCATTTCAATCAATCCTTTACCAGAAATAAATGACTTCATTGTTTCCCTAACCAAAAAAGCTAAACACATTAACGCTGTGTGGTAAATATTAGGTAACTCAATAACCATGCTGTGTGGCATGAATTGTGCGAAAAAGACGAGTAAGACGTTAACAAATTGATAGCTTTCAGTTTGATCATCAAGTCGAAATATAGAGAAATGCTCACTCATCATTAAGGAAGATTGATTTGAAAGTAGAAGGCTTTTTAAAAAGGTTAATATTTATACATTAAATGATATGACCCTTGTAATGGGTTTAGATTTTTGTTTACATAGAGATGAGTGCCGCTAAAAGCTTAGAATTGATCTTTAAATGTAAACTTTGTAAAATATTTGCTGAGATTACCAGTAGCGTGTAACGGTCAGAAAATGATAGGCCAAGGTTTAGTAATTAATTTTATTCGAAAATTTTGCTATTTGAATTATTTTTCGTCCACCATTCTGTCAAGAATGGGTTAAATATTTTTCGTTATGGTTATATCAATTACATTTAATTATTATATAGACACATAAATATAACGTTATTATATATTGGTCACATTACACGGTATAATACAATTTCTCTGATTAATTACAGTGATTTATATTCTCGTCCCATTGTAATGATTTGACTATCAATTATCGACAATATCCTTTTACTTCAATGTTTCTTCGGACAGGGAGAGGAGGGTGACACATGTAGTGTTGCCGTCGAGACGAGACGAGACGAGAATAGGCCTTCTCTCGTCACGTCTCGTCAGTCGAGAGAAAATATGCTTCTCGTCTCGGCGAGAGAACGCTTTCTCTCGCTCGAGAGAACCCTTCTCTCGTCTCGTCTCGACCCTCTCGTAAATACTAAATATTCAATTTAAAAAAGCATAAAACATAACAAAATATACGGGGTTAAAGGGGGTTATTCCTTGGGTTATTTTATGAATTAAAAGTATATATTAACATAGGTCCGTTCTTTATCTACAGGGTGTTAATATTTAAAATCGTTTTTGTTTATAATATTTTATGCATTTCTTGGCGTATTTATTACCTTGAAAATTTGCATGCGGGGGGTTCTTGGTATGAAAAATCAGATTATTGACACATTCTTACTCTGGCCGATAGAGCTTTAAAAAGAAGAGAAAATGTGTTTAAAATTATTTAAGTAATAGATTTTTTTTAATTGCTTCTTTTTCATTTTATTTTTATACTTAAAATTTTACAATAAAAAATTTAAAGATTTATTTAAGCTGTAGCTTTCTACCTGTTCATTGTATACAATTTATAGTAACCTTATTTTTTTAAATGCTGTAAAAACATTCTTTTAATTCAATGCAACGTATTTTTAAGCAATAAATATCATTTCTAGAAAATACATTAACCCCACGTGCAACATAACTTTTTACTAACTTAAATATAGGTTCCATATAATTTTGTAACGTGCAAAAACATGATGGTAATAAACCATTGTATTTATGTAAATTATTATCATTAACTAGCTCTTTGGTGGATGCCGAAGGACGTGATCGATCGGAATATACCTAAGCACCAAACATGCAACACGTTTTTTTAAGATTGAACGCAAAGATTTTTTTTTCCAATTAATAAAAAAAAATTATCCTAGACCCGGAGAGTCGCGTTACAAAGCCCGGCCCCTGTCGTGGGGTCGTTTGAGCGCCACCCGTTCTAGCCAGCTAAACGGAAAAAGCTTGGCTGGTGTTGTACCGAGTGGCTAGATTCGCTCAGTACTTAATTTCAAACTTTCAAGAAAATGAGAATAATTATGGCACTATAATCAACTAACTTAACCTATCAAGAAAACACAATCTAAACATTTAATGGACACTATATTTGCTACTAAATCCCTTTTTTTGCAAACACAGCAACAATCTATCTGGAGAAAAAGGTTGTATTAAAATGTGGTTGAGTAGACAAAAGAATGTTAAATGACAAAGTAATTAATAAAATAAACAGAGTACAATATGAAGATTGTACGTACAGGGACCAATTCAGTTGGAAAACCTCGGTTCTATATGCCTTATCACTAAATGCACTAAACACTACTTATCAAAGTGATCACTTGACGCAGACTAAGCTTCTTACCACTAGGTATGCGTGCGCTAATAGCTGCACTGATGGTGATAATATGCCGCAATGAGCGGACACAATGATTAGATCAAAAAAACTTGAGAAGTTAATAAAAGCACCAGATTAGATTAAAACGATGGTTAGCTTGATTCATATGATAAAAAGATAAAATTCAAATTCGACTAATGAATGAAAAGAATGAAGTTATCCAGCCAGCGCTTGACTTTATTAAAATGAGAAAACAACTCAAAGCAATCAGATTAACTGGTCCGATAAACCAGTGAATAAATGTAAATGTAAATTAAATTAATTAAGATCAATGAGCTACCTCAATTCAATGTTTGATTTATATGAATAAAAGCAAACGAAGAGTAAACATAAGAAACAATGAGACACAAAACGTATACCCAAATCCCGTCGTCGAACTCTGTCGATGGCCTCTAGTGCGGGAACCACATGTTAAGGCCCTTCACTGACGCTTCTGGCCTTACAGAGAAAAGGTTGTGGACCTGCTTCTGGCCCTTCAGAACAAGTGGTAGTTCTGCAATTGAACTTCTGCCCACCAGAAAAAGTTGTAGCTCTCCAATTAATCTTCTAGCCCACCAGAAAAACCCTCGAACTCGGACTTGAGGGTGTATTAGGAGAGATTCGACGGTCTCGGTCTTATGGGACGAACGTGGAAGCCGCTAGTACAGCTTGTAGAGCCCGAAAAATCGGTCGTGTTAAAACACAAACAGAAACGACACGATAAATCCCTTATCAAAAGGGTTGTATTATATCACAATACTTAAAACGTGCAGTTTCTCGCTATACTGGCAAAGGCAAACGTTCGCCGGACGAGCAAACTAGAAAAGAACTTCTCCAACGCTGAAAACATGACGAGTGATTCGATACAAGGAATAATTCTAAGAAAATAAACGCCTTAATTCTCGCTTATTATGATGATAAATGACGGCGGAAGCTACGAATAGTGAGCTAAAATTAGATTCTTCCAGAAATGCTAGGAAATACTTTAACAGGAATGATAAACCTTCAAAAATCTAAATCGAGAATGACGAACGCGCGATAAATAGCCCATTCCTATTATTTGGCATAAACCTTACAAAAAAACTGGTCAGCTGTACCGAACGAGAAATATATTTAAAGCAGAGGTCCAAAAACGATCTCCGGAACATCAACCTAGGGTTCTCAAAAGGTAATAGAATATTCAAACTGAAATTAAATTATGGTTCAATAAGTCAAATGCAACGTATTTGCAGGCTAACAGAATTCTTCAAAAATATAAATCGATTCGCTAGCTGTTTACGATAATATAATGCAAATGAAGCCAAGTTATTTTAATAATAAGGTACATCGCTCTAGCTTATCAAATAAAATAAATAGTCACAACGGATTAAGAATACAAATATATAGCTAACCTATACTTAAAATATAGTTAATTTTACATTAAGAAAAGAGGCAATTTCAAGCGAATTATTAAATTCAGAATTAATAAACCGATGAGTGCAAAATACAGCATCATTTTTTTTCCTAAATGCGGCATATAAATGAAATTTTAAAATTGGCAAAATCGAACTGTTACAAACAATAACACCTGTCCGGTGACCTAAGTAGTCCCAGATGTTTTAAAGATAGAGAAAGAAACTGGGGATGGACACAGTTTATACCGTCGTACGGTATAAACTGTGGTATGGATATATTTACTATCGTTGGCCTTTAAAACTTTTATTTGGAATTTGTACGTTATAGCGCCGGTTGTTATTTAATAAGATTCCAAAATGAAAAGAACACGTCAGACTTGATTAAAATTTGGAGAGCATTTAACCGATCAAAGTGGTAGTGATATTGAAATGGACGAGAGTGGTAAAGACAAATACTATACGCCTGTTCAAGAAGTGGTAACCAACATTGCACCAAGTACTCACATCCGCTAAAGCTAAACCTAAAATGGTAAGTCTACAGTCAACATTTGTTAAATTTGTCTCAAAAATTAAAAAAAAAACTTTTTAAAAATCATATTAACTTTAAATTAGGATTTCATATTTTTTACAATTATCTCAAAATATCAAAAGTTAAAAAAAAAACATTTTAAAAATCAAACTAAACCTATCTACATGTTACTCTTTATTTACTAATTTTTACCCACTAGTTTATTGGTGAAATTAGTATTTTAATATTTTTTACACTTGTCTCAAAGAATTAATAAAATTAAACTCATCAGCATGATACTCATTTTTGACTATTTTGTAACCACTAATTTCATTTTATTGCAAATTCGTTTATATTTTTAAATATTATTAATTGTTTTATCTCAAAAATTAAAATAGGTACAGTGTGTCCACGTTAAGGTATCCCCACCCCTGTAAAATTTTTTAACCGATTTCAAAAAAAAATTTGTTGGTTAGGTCTCAGTAAATACTTTTTAGGCCTGGACTCGAGACGAGACGAGACGAGACGAGACACAGGAATGTCTCGTCTCGACGGCATCATTATACATATGTGCTTGCTTAAACAAAAGTAAATATTTAGTATTAAGTTGGTTTCCGAAGCTTGAACTTCAATTTTATTTCGAGAACATGCTACATTCGCTTAAGGTTTTTATCTAAACTGTCTCACGATTCCTTAATTTTATGAGATACTGGTGTAGTGAATTCTAAATAACGTAGCAGGCAAGATAATAACATATTGACAATCAAAAGTAAAAAAAAAATCTATTTACTTGGAACAAAGTAAAGTATTAGTTTCTTCAAGTCCAATTACCATCACTCCTAGAATAATAATTACTTATGGTAAACTGGCCTTTAGAGAGTATCTAGCAAATGTTGCCTTTAGCGAAGCTTCGGCTTTATTCTGTTAAGATTCTGATACACAATTACAACTAAAAGCTGTAATGTAAAGACCTAACAAAAATTTAGATGGCAAAAATTGTCGCTCAGGAAATATAAGCGTAAACGTTAGCAGAGCAGACAAACACCAAATCATAAAAACAAGGGGCAAAAAATTGAGCGTAGAGAAAAAGCGAATCATCATTAAACGAGACAGAGTTATTACTTTGCATTATACCAGCTGATAAAATATCTTTGGGCTCCGAATCTTTTCGCGAGACGTCTATTCTATTGTTTGCGATTTAAAAACGGGGCATCATCCGAAAATTAATTTTCTAAGTATTCAACAAAATCTCGGAATATTTGGTTAAATGTCGGACACACTTAATCTTATGCGTAGTTTCATGGAAACTACTAAATCGTGCCACAGGGATTATCAATCTATTAAATTTCATTATTCAAAGCAAAATGCTTATTATTACACTCATTTGTAAGTAACATAATTTGTAGAGGGTTATTGTTAGAGAGAATAGAATCCGAATAATAGGTGGCGTACTGTGATATTCCTGCTACTTGATGCAGGAATTAGTCAATCAATCACTGCTTAATCGACTTAAAATTGAAAGTGTGATACCTGCTTTCCAATCAAGTAGAGTGTTCGTTATAATGAATTAACAATGTTTTGCATTTTAATACTCTTTCGCTTTTTCTTAAAAAAAAACAATTTTAAATATGATACCGTGCTAAGACCAATCTTTTCTGCAGAAAAATAAATTCCAATTATGCAATATGTAAAAAATACTGCTAAAGGAAAATTAATATAATCGAAGTATCTTTCAAATTCAAATTCAAATTCTTTATTTTGTCTTAAAAACTATAATACATAGCATAGACCACGTCAAAAATACTTCGTCAAATAAACTGTATGTTTAAAAAATCAACTTCCGTAGCAGGAATTTGTCAAAACAATTAAAAAATATCACATTACGCAACACGGTACAATAAGTACAATACAATAAGTATCATTCCTATATAAACATTCACAAAATACAACTACACTTAAAAAAAAAAGCTGACAATAACAGCCCTACTGCACTATGTTTATGGTCACTTGTGAGCCTTTGAAAAGGTTTCAAACTCTGAAACTGTATAGAAAACATTACTGAAAAGCAGTTCCTTAATTTTGGTTTTGAAGCTCACTATTGAGGTTGATTGCCTAATTTCCATAGGTAGCAAATTGTAAAGATGGCTTCCAGAATAAAAAGGTGACTTTCTATATAATTCATGTTTGAGCTTTGCAAGAAGCAAATTATTTCTACCCCGAGTGTTGTGTTGGTGTCGATCACCTATATAGGCAGTTTATTCCTATTTTTAAACATAACTTCAAGAATTTTTAAAATGTAAATACCAGATACTGTCTAAATCTTTTTTTCTCCAAAGATATTTCGACATGATTGTCTAAAGGGAATATTAAAAAGAATCCTAATAATGCGTTTTTGAATCACAAACACTCTCTCCAAATCCCCAGCCCTACCCCACAGCACTATGCAGTAACTAAGTACGCTGTATACTGAGCTGTAGTATACATTCATTAACTCCCTTAAATCCAATGACTTCTTTAGTTGGTTTATAAGAAAAGCACTCCTACTTAATTTTCTACAAACAGTATTAATGTGTTCAGACCAGTCCATGTGCTTGTCGATCATTATCCCAAGAAATCTAGCTGAATTAGAGCATGAAATAGATTTACCTTTAAAGTTAAAAACAAAATTTTTGGTTTTCTATACTTATTGCAAATTCCAACCGCATCAGTTTTTGCATGATTTAGCATGAGTTTATTGGATACACACCAGTCATTGATTTCAGTTAGACATGAAAGGACTTTTCGTTGTAGGTTAACTCGATCTGGATCGGAGATAACGGCTCTAGTGTCATCACAAAAAATTAAGATCCTAGCACTTTAACAAAATCTGCCAGATCATTAATGAAAATTGTAATGATAAGTGGACCCAAAACACTACCTTGAAGTGTACCCAAACCCATTACAAACTCCGCAGAAAGTTCTTCTCCAATCTTTACACTAAATGGTCGGTCGGCCAAAAAAGACTGAAACATCGTGTTTATGTTACCTCTAATTCCCACTCTATCCAACTTCATAGCAACAAAATTAGGATCCACTGAGTCAAAAGCACGCGAGATATCAAACAGCAAAAGCATTACATGCTCAATTCTGTCTACGCAGTCAAAAATGTGCTGTGTTAATTCCTCTCCAGCACTCTCTGTAGATAGGCCTTTACGAAAACCGTGTTGGCTGTAAGAGAAAACATTATGAGCATTAAGGAAATGTGACGCTCTGTCATGAATCACTTTTTCAAAGATTTGCGAAGAAGAAGTGCCATAGGTCGATAATTTTCAATATTATTTTGCTCTCCCTTTTTAAAAATTGGTACAATCACTGATTTTTTTAAGTTGTTCGGGAAATAGGCCTTGTTCTATTGAGTTGCTTATAATTATTGACAATATTATCGAAAGCTCTTCAACACATGTTTTTATAAGACAAACAGGGATGTTATCAGGTCCAGTTGATTTTTTTGTTTGGTAGAGATTTAATTATATTTGCGAGTTCTATTGAGGTAGTCGGTAAATAGAACATAGAGTCTGAAACATGTTTCCCACAAGTACATGTGTCCGATAGCTGGGTGCCAAAATGGGTATATAGTTTATCCTTTACAACACCAGAAAGATATTTACCAAATTCATTGGCAATATCATTCTTATCCGTTAATGTTTTATCTAATATGTTTATTTCCGTTAATACATTTACTTTTCTTTGTTTATTATTGAGTTTGTTTATGAGATCCCAGCCTGCTCTTGTTTTATTTTTCGCCTCGTTAGTCAATTTATTGTTTAATGCTAGCTTTTGTTTTCTTATTCTATAACGAATTCGTTGTTTAAGTTCTTTATATCTGACATGAACAAGAGCGTCACTCGTTCTTTTCCTTAGCCAATTTAGGTTTACTAATTCTTCCCTTTGCCCTAATAGCTCATCAGAAAATCTTAATCAATGCGATTTACCATGAATTTTTCTTTGTTTTAAAGGAAAAGTGGTATTAAAACAAGTCAGAAAGCCATCAAAGGAGGCTGATGTCAAATTTATTATACTTGAGTCCCTAAGTGCATGATTCATTAAAGAACCAAGACAAAGTTTAAATTCAGCCAAGGTAATCATATTAAAAGTTCTAAATGAATAAGTTTTACAGGACGATAGATCAGTGGGGACGTTTACATTAAAACTTATTAGTTGGCCGTAGTGGTCTGAAAAACCTGGTTCAAAGTTAATACAGCTAACAAAATCATCGTTAGAAGCAACATAATCAATTATTGATGAAGCCAGTCTGTTGTTTCTAATACATTCACGGGTAGGCTGTTCTATTAAAGAGTTTAAATTAAATGAAGAAAAGAGATCAAACAACATCCGTTTATGGCTGGTTTCCTCCAAAGCATTAACGTTTAGGTCACCGCACAAAATAATATTCTTCGAAAAACTTGATGCTTTACTCAATATCTCTGATAAAATATCCACAAAACTCACCAGAGTTGGTGACGGTGGACGATACACATTTAAAATACAGTAGTTATTTATTTTTACAGCACAGCATTCCAAAATATTCTTAGCGGATAAATTGTTTAGTTTTGACAGTACTTTTATGCTTTCCAAGAATGTATCAGACAGAAATATCACTGACACGCCATGTTCAAGTTGATCTCTACAAAAGGCACTTACCATAACATATCCATCTATATGAATACATTTTAATTGTTCCTCACTGAGCCAATGCTCAGTGAAGCATAACAAAATATGTTTTTTTGAAAAGCTGGCTAGCATTGTACAGATAAGGTTTATTTTGTTATTTAGAGACTGCACATTTAAATGAAGGAAAAAATCATTAGACTGCCTAATAAATTCTAAAGGAGATATTTTGTGAGCTAAATCAATGGGCCTTGGCAAAACTCCGGGGATAAAAAATCATAGTCATAAGATAAGGAGAGATTACCTGTGTTATTTCCCAGATTAAATGCAGAGTTTAATATATTTGTTACTGGAGGATCAACAATGTGGCTTTCTGAAAGACTATTAAAAACTAATCAAATTGTTGAAAGGGCAGTCAGTATCGACTTCTATTGGGTTTTTTTTCCGTTGTTATATTATCTAGATCTATTTCCGCCTGACTTTTTTATTTAGCTCAATATTTTGGTTAAACGCATCTTTTAAGTTACGATCTCCTAGGAAAACTTTTGACATTCGTTGAGTTATTCTAAAGTTCGAAAGCTTGAAACCTCTAAAATCATTAATTTCTAAAAATGAAACGTTCGTGCTGCAATATAGATTTGCCTTTTCCATTAGTATACCTAAATAATAATTAAATTTTTTAACAAGATATACATTTTTTGTCGTAATAAAAATTGGTGCAGACATAAAAATAATATTAGTATTATAACATTTTTTAACCTTGCTGGCAATAAATTTAAAAGAAGATTTCCGGTTTAAATCTAAGTCATTTTTTCCAGCCAAAACAAACACATAATCTTGTAAGGTAAAATCCTTCACCAACGTTTCAATGTCCTCCAATACTGATGAATGTGATGCACCAGACCTGATCATTGATTCCACACCATAATTCTGAACGTCGCCCCATCTGACCCACTTGTCGCGCAAATATTTTCCATGCTCATCGCCAAGAATTAATATCCGTTTATTTGATGCCATATGTACTTTTGGCTTATTGATTAATTCGGAAGAGACTTTGGTTAATTTTGATTCCAAGGATATTTCATCTAGATTTGCATCTGCAGCAGCATGTACTACAGCATGGACTTTGTGGGTTTCAGAACTTTTTTTTCGAGTCTTAGTTTGGGTGGCAACATGTTTCCTTTTCTCAGTTGGGAAACAATTGATCTGGCATGAAAAGTTTTTGCTTTGTATTACTGCAGTTTGGCATGAATTTTCCTTGGTCTGTGAGCTTTCTGCTTGAATTACCTGATCCTTCATTACTACTTTTGTTGTTTGGGTTTCCCGATTACATAAGGATTTGTCAGAAAGTTTTTTATCTAAGGATTTTTTTAATTCTGAAATTTCATATTCTAAGAATAATATGGTACTTTTTTGTTCGGCTACGATTCTAGTTAAGTCAGATTCAATACAAAGAGCCGCTTGAATGGATCTGTTTTTATCCTCAACAACCCTATCCAGAAATTTATCCTTGGCTTGGGAGTCCTCAATATTGTCAGAAATAGTTTGTTCCAAAATATTTACTTCGTCGTAGCAACTCGATTCAAAATCAGGAGGTGGCCCGGTACAGCATATTACAATATGATCTCTAACTAACTGGAATCTGCTTCGGTTTTTCATAACACAACTTTTGTGATAAATATTGAAACATTTTTTACAAACAAAACAAGAGGGGGAAATCTTATTTCCACAACAACCAAATACATCCATTTTGTAATCGTCTATAGTAATAGGTCGGTTGTCAACTAGCTACCAAACAAAAAACGTCGAATATTTAGGGTTTGCAATGGTAAACAAATATGGCAGCGCTCACCTTTAACATTCGGTTTTCTTGAATATTTACCAAGTACCCTCTCTTGAAAGGCTATCTTTGGTGGTTATAGATGAAGTGGAACTACAGGAATACCATACGTAAGATAAATACTTTTTTTTTTAAGTGCTAGGAACTGTTCTTTTAACACTTAAAGCACCAGCCAACGAAACAACAACGTACCGTGACTACATTCGCACCATCTTTTAAAATCAATCTAGATTCTCGGTTTTAAAATTATTTCATGGGATATAAACGCTAGTAAATTCAACCGAGACATTATGTCGGTGCCTATAAATAAGCCAAAGTTATTCGAAGATCAGTATAAATTATCGCTGCGCGGAGCACCAGTTACCAGTTGCCCGTGTCTGACCAACTTTTTACGTATACATAGACTTGAAAACAAGCGGCGTGGCCGCCTGTGCCTGCGGCACGCGCGAGGCCCTTCGGGCCTCGTTTGTGTGACCTTCGATCACACATTATTGCCACGCTCCTATCCGTACCGTGACCTATAAATAGAAAGCCCTTATAATTAGATTTGCCAATCGCTAGTCTAATTTTACCGTGATAAATTTCTAATTGGTTGCCATGGTAACCGACTTGTCAACGTCAATCGTCATTTTTTTTTAATCTTTATCTAAATACCAAATATCAAATCTCTAAGTCGTACGATTGACGAATCATGACGATTTTTTATTTTTTTTTGTGGTTACCATAGCAACCAATTCTTTAGTATGAAATTATGCTTCATAAAGAATCCTAAGTACCATACTATATATTTTATTACTGATATACATATTATTAATTGGTTGCCATGGTAACCGACTTGTCAACGTCAATCGTTCATTTTTTTAAATCTTTACCCAAATACCAAATATCAAATCTCTAAGTCGTACGATTGACGAATTATGACGATTTTTTGTTTTTTTTTTGGTTACCATAGCAACCAATTTTTTAGTATCAAATTAGGCTTCATAAACAATCCTAAGTACCATACTATATGTTTTATTAGTGATATATATATATTATTAATTGGTTGCTATGGTAACCATGTTGTCAACAATAAATGCTAACATACTTTCACCTCTACTTACAAATTGACATCGAAAAAAAGAAAAGTTGGTCCTTGTTTACATGTCCAAAAATGCCAAAAAACGTTAACTTGTCCTGTTTTCACACCCTGTATATTAACAGATCGTAACCAAAATCAATAGGCTTCGAGGGTTTGTGTACCTCTACCTCTATGCCAAATGTCAAGTCGCTATCTTCAAAATTGCGACCTGTAAATGCAAAAAAAACGGTAACTTTTCCTGTTTTCACACCCTGTATATTAACCGATCGTAACCAAAATCAATAAGCTTCGAGGGTTCGTGGACTTCTATCTCAAGTCGCTATCTTCAAAATTGCGACCTGTAAATGCCAAAAAAACGTAACTTGTCCTGTTTTCACACCCTGTATATTAACCGATCGTAACCAATAACAATAGGCTTCAAGGTTTGTGGACCTCTACCTCTATGCAAATGTCCAGTCGCTACCTTCAAAATTGCGACCTGTAAATGTCAAAAAAAAAAACGTAAATTTTCCTGTTTTCACACCCTGTATAACAATTAGAGCAAAAGACCAAAGGAACAAAACTACGTGTTTTACCAAATACTTTCATTTGACATAAAAAAAAGAAAAGCTTGTCCTTGTTTAATGCCAAAAATGCCAAAAAACCGTAATTTGTCCTGTTTTCACACCCTGTATATTAACCGATTGTAACCAAAATCAATAGGTTCCGAGGGCTTGTGGACCTCTACCTCTATGCCAAATTTCAAGTCGCTATCTTCAAAACTGCGACCTGTAAATGCCAAAAAAAACGGTAACTTTTTCTATTTTCACACCCTGTATATTAACCGATCGTGACCAAAATCAATAAAATTCTGAGGTTTGTGAACCTCTACCTTTATGCCAAATTTCAAGCCGCAATCTTCAAAATTGCGACCTGTAAATGCCAAAAAACCGTAACTTGTCGTGTTTTCACACCCTGTATAAACCGATTCTAACCAAAATCATTAGGCTTCGAGGGTTTATTGACCTCTACCACTATGCCAAATTTCAGGTCGATATCTTCAAAATTGCGACCTGTAAATGCCAAAAAATTGTAACTTGTCCTGTTTTCACACCCTGTATAACAATTAGAGCAAAAGAGCAAAGGAACAAAAACACGTGTCTTATCGAATAATTTCATTTGACATTAAAAAAAAATAATTTTATTCTTATTTACACGGACAAAAATGCCAAAAAACGGTGACTTGTCCTGTTTTTACACCCTGTATATTGACCGATCAAAACCAAAATCAACGGGTTCCGAGGGTTTATGTACCTCTACCTCTATGCCAAATTTCAAGTCGCTATCTTTAAAATTGCGACCTGTAAATGCCAAAAAACGGTAACTTGTCCTGTTTTCACACCCTGTATAACAATTCGAGCAAAGAGCAAATTAAGAAAATACGTGTCACACCGAATACTCTCATTTGACATAAAAAAAAAGAAAAGTTGGTCCTTGTTTGCACGGTCAAAAATGCCAAAAAACGGTAACTTGTCCTGTTTTCACACCCTGTATATTTACCGATCGTAACCAAAATCAATAGGTTCCGAGGGTTCGTGAACCTCTACCTCTATGCCAAATTTCAAGTCGCTATCTTCAAAATTGCGACCTGTAGTCGATCCCATCACATACACACACACACACAAAAACTCCGTTATAAAGCCCTATAGAAAGCCCTATATTATAGATAAGGGCTTTCTAACAAGTGGCGTGGCCAATCGTGCCTGCGGCACGCGCGAGGCCCTTCGGGCCTCGTTTGTGTGACCTTCGGTCACACATTTTTATTGCCACGCTCGTATCCGTACCGTGGCCTATAATTAGAAAGCCCTTATAATTAGAGCTACCAATCGCTAGTCTAATTTTACTGTGATAGTTTTCTAATTGGTTGCCATGGTAATCTTTACCTAAATACCAAATATCAAATCTCTAAGTCGTACGATTGACGAATTATGACGATTTTTTACTCTTTTTGGTTACTATAGCAATCGTTTTTTTAGTATCAAATTAGGCTTCATAAACAATCCTAAGCACCATACTATATCTTTTATTAGTGATATACATTATTATTAATTGGTTGCCATGGTAACCGAGTTGTCAACGTCAATTGTTATTTTTTTTTTAAATTTGACCAAAACAAAAATACGTGTTTTACCGAATACTTTCATTTGACATAAAAAAAAAGAAAAGTTGGTCCTTGTTTAATGCCAAAAATGCCAAAAAACCGTAGTTTGTCCTGTTTTCACACCCTGTATATTAACCGATCGTAACCAAAATCAATAGGTTCCGAGGGTTTGTGGACCTCTACCTCTATGCCAAATTTCAGGTCGCTATCTTCAAAATTGCGACCTTTAAATGCCAAAAAACTGTAACTTGTCCTGTTTTCACACCCTGTAGATTAACCGATCGTAACCAAAATCGACAGGCTTCGAGGGTTTATGGACCTCTACCTCTATGCCAAATTTCAAGTCGCTATCTTCAAAATTGTGACCTGTAAATGCCAAAAAACCGTAACTTTTCCTGTTTTCACACCCTGTATATTAATCGATCGTAACCAAAATTAATAGGCCTCGAGGGTTTGTGGACCTCTACCTCTATGCCAAATTTCAAGTCGCTATCTTCAAAATTGCCACCTGTAAATGACAAAAAACGGTAACTTGTCCTGTTTTCACACCCTGTATATTAACCGATCGTAACCAAAATCAATGGGCTTCGAGGGTTTGTGGACTTCGACCTCCATGCCAAATGTCAAGTCGCTATCTTCAAAATTGCGACCTGCAAATGCCAAAAAACGGTAACTTGTCCTGTTTTCACACCCTGTATATT
>MU194768.1:0-11717 GCA_016904865.1 Pissodes strobi | reverse complement strand
TATTAAAATTGGTTATAGCATATCGGAACCTGATCAAAAGACTAAAATAAATTGAATAAGTGAAACTAACAGAAAGTTGATTAGACGATTAACCAAAACTAAACAAATGTATAAAAAATGATTATAAAAACGTATCGAAACCGGCTCATATAAATAAAATGAGTTGAAACTTGAGAAGTATTTACTTCAATCACGTGTCCTGTGCTACTCGCTACGCGCGCGTAAGTATCCCATATTAAGCAAACATAATCGAAACTAACTTTAATGAATCAAACAAGCGCGTTGAGACGGGGGCGCTATACGCTTGACCAACCCTGCCTAACACTAAACTAAAATTAACCCCAACTAACAAATATAACCAGAAAAATAAAAATAAAACATGTCACCGACGGGACTCGAACCCGGGCCGTAGTATCACAAGCACAAAAGCTGATCCCGAAACGCAACTGCGCATGATTGCAAATAGTTATACCGCAGACGCTAGACGCTTGTATAGAAACGCAAGGAATATAAGGAAACAAAATACCTATAGTCAGCAAGATAAATAATCATGCTCCTCAAATCACCTTTTCGACCTTTAATATAGAGCAATGAATAATATCAATTCTTATCAGCTTAATATCACTATCGCTTTGCCTCGCTTTAATAAGTTATATAAAATAATAATTTCAGGAATAATAGATATTATATAGATATATATTTTAAATTCAGCACAACACAACTTCACAACTATTGACTAACATAAAATTGTCAAACTGAGAAATGTACCATTTTAATTTAAAACCATATAGAATTAAAGAATTAATCTGGCAACACAGCATTGTCTACAAACCTCTCATGCGCCGTCTGCGTTATTTCAATAAAAACAAAACTACATTGAAAGTCGGCAGAGAAAAGTAGTAGCAATTACAGCAGATTTGTACATAAGTTTTTAATGATTTTTTATTAAAAAAAGTCACGAGTAGCACAGTATACGTGATAGAAGTGACTGCTTCGTTAGCGAGTCTCAACTTATTTTACTTTTTTGAGTCGGTTCCGATACGTTATAATCAATTTTAATAGATTTGGTTAGTTTGGGTTAGTCTCAACTTATTTTAGTCATTTGATGCGGTTCCGATACGCTATAACCAATTTTAATAGATTTGGTTACTTTGGGTTAGTCGTCGAATCAACTTTCGGTTAGTTTCACTTAATCTCACTTATTTTAATCATTTGAACCGGTTCCGATATGTTATAACTTAAGATTTGGTTCGTTTGGGTGAGTCGCCGAATCAGCTTTCGGTTAGTTTCACTTAGTCTCAACTCGTTTTAGTCATTTGAAGCAGTTTTGATGCGTCATAATCAATTTTAATAAATTTGGGTTAGTCGTCCAATCAACTTTCGGTTAGTTTCACTTCGTCTCGTAAAAATTGATTAATTCTTTACCGATTCCATAAAAGAGGAAGAGGAAGAGAGAGAGTCATATGCTTTATCTCTCTTGCGAGATGAAAATTCCAAAACGTGTCGTTACATGCATGGCTTTGAAAAATCACTTTCATGAATCCAAAGAATATGAAAATGGCGTAAAATCTGTGGATTTCTAATATTTCCCTTCGCCGAAATTATGTATATAAGTTGAGTTATATATGAGTATAAGTGAGTTTGATCGCTGTTTTAACCACTAATCAAGAATAAAAAAACCCTAGATGGAAAACACTTTTAATGCTTGGGTTAAGTTATGGGTGTGGCACAGGTTAGTTGGTGTTTTAATTTTTTTTTTTTAAGACGATATCCACTGTGACAAGGCATTTGTCATATTAATAACAAAATGTAATAAAATATCGATACCTATCGACAGCCGAAAATATCAGGTTAAAATTATTCCATTGTCGCTATTTTCCTGTTATATTTTGTAACTTGTGTTCGTAATTAAACAATACAAGTTGTACCTACTGGTATTTTTATCCATATCGTAGATAATATTTCGTTTATTATTTACTTATTTATTATAATACTAAGTAACTATTACAAAGTAGTATCATTAATGAGCTATAAATGAGACAGATAATGTCAATAGTTGTTCATAACAAATAAATAATCCAAACATTAATACGTAATCATATTAATATCATTTATTCCTAATAGAACGCTCCCCGTATAAAAATAATCGAGCGGCAGTTCATATTGATCGTACACCGTAGCTGCACCCATTCGTTTACTGTACAGTGGCCGAGTGTGTTCAAGGTCAACGGCAGTATTTTCCACGGCATGCTGCAGTGAGCGAACACGGTGCTTTTGTAGGATCAAGTCCTTTTTTTCTCTCTTATCCAAGAGCATTAAGCCCCAAAAAACCACTATCCCCCATGCCCTACAGGCAAAAACATACACAGGGCAAAAACAACGTGGTATGTGAAACGATAGTAGGCAGATATCAGAGATCCACAAGCTTGGCAGCTTTATTCTGTCTACAGACTTTTCTATAGAGAAAACTTGAAAGAAAAATCAGATAACGCAAGAAATAAAGAAAATGCCAAGCCTACCTTCTCTCAACCTCTCACACTGGTCGCCGGTACAAGATCGATCACAAATTCCTGTCCTACCTTCCACCAGAATCACATCTCAAAAAAAATGCACTGACGCGCAGTCGTGATAAATATTTACGAAGCGACCGATCTTTAAGCATAAAATCTGAACTGCATATTTGAAATGATTTATCAATTTTAAATAATATATTCTATTGCTGTATTTACGTAGATTCAACCCGTAATATTAATTTTCATTTTATATTAACTAGATAATTATCGACTAATCTATTTAAAAGACAAAATTAGTTTAAAATGAACTTGATGGGCAACATAAGAATTCCGGTAAGTAGGCCTATAAGTCCCTTTTCACCATCCCCGATCCGCCCTCCCTTACCTGGCTACTTCCAACACCCGGCTCGCACTGAAACGGCCCGTCACCTTGATAATGGTGAGGACGTCCTCCCAGTCCAGATCCTTTAGATATTCCCGAGCAAGTGTTGGTGCTCCCAGTATCTTCCTCCTTAGGCGACTCCACCTCAGTGGCGTGCACACAATGAAAGCACAAATGCATTGCCTACCCTGATGTTTTGACATTTTTTATAGTTTTCCATTTAATTTTAATCCCGATAATATAAATTATTATTTTACTAATAAGTATAATCCAAATTTAAAAAGCTTATCTTAAGCGCTAATCAAAATATTAATTATATTATAGAAAAACATCACAGTCTACCACTCATATTACGCTACCTATATTAAACGGAATAATATTCTCCGACGGCAACCGCTAAAAAGCATTCCATAACAAACCGAAGGCATGCACTTATACCGTCAATACTGGATTTACTATGGAAGGGAAAAGCAGTGCTTGAAAAAAGACAGCCAAATGAAACGTTACATAAAAAGAAGAGAGTCAAAGCATGCGAAGATGATCCGGGCCGACCGACGCGACGACGCAACGATAAGTGCTGTTGCCAAAATGTGCTGTCTTTAATTAATATTTTGATTTGATAGAAATTCTTTTTTACCAAGGATCATATTGTTATTGTTTTTTTGCGCGTTAGTGAATGGTTTGAAAACGATTACCGGTTACATCATTACAGGGTTTGGTTAAGAAAGCTTTATTATTTAATAATGTTTAAAATTATAGTACATGGGAAATCCCTAAATTAATTAATATTTCGATATCTGGGTATTAATAACGCCATGCATTTTTTTTGCAAGAAACTGAAACCCGATAATACAACACCGGCATTGGCCAGCCATAAATAAGAATAATCTCAGGTTCCCTTTCCATGTGCCCTATTCTTGTGTGAGATTGGGATTTGACGCCCTGCGCTTTTAGTTATAGTTTTGAAAGTTTAGTAAGTTTAGTACCTATGCAAGGGGTTGTTGTTTTCTTTGTGGGTTAGTTTTGTTGGTTAGAAAGAAAACCTCGATATTTTAATAAAAGAATCCATGACAATTATTAGTGGCTCTGCAGGTGTCGTCATAAAATTAAAATGTATTGTTGGCTATGCTTACTCTTTGGCGAAGAAGGAAATTGTAGAGTAAACGTGGGTATATAAAAGGCCAGTCCACTAACCATTTACAACGCGTTTTCTTTGCATAGTTTTGGCGAAACTCGAATTGAAAAGGCTTTATGCCTACATTTTTTGGAGCCTCAAAATGGACGTTTTTGGGTGTATTCCTTCTGTATCATTTTCTATTATGTTGCTTACCCTCTCCTAAATGGCACTGCACGCCACTGCTCCACCTATCACAAATTCCTATATAGTGGTATGAGGACTCCTCCCCTGTCCCGTAGTTCGGGCAGACCCTCACGCCGATAAGGTGCAGATGTCTGTTTAGGCTTCCATGCCCAGTCAGAATACCTACCAAGTTCCTGATGTCCTCTCGGCTCTCTTTTAGTAGTCGCCTTGCTCTGGATCCGTCAGGATTTAGAATCATTTCCTTGGCTTGTCTGCATCCTTCTTTTCCTCTCCAATTGTGCTTTGTCTGGTTCCAGGCCCAGTTATTTAGTTCCTGAGAGATTTGCCTTTTACTTAAGCCCAGACCAGGTTCTGGACCGACGAGATGGCTCATTGAGCCTTGTCTTGCAAATTCACCGGCCCGTTCGTTGCCTCGATGCCACTGTGCCCTGGAACCCATCTGAGTCTTACTTCCTTGCGCACAGCCATTCTGTCTATGGCGTCTCTACATTCCTGAACTAGCTTACAGCTTGCCGTGGGTCTTTGGATCGCCCTGAGAGCGGCTTGACTGTCCGAGTAAATATATATACTCTCTACACCTTCTGTTACTTCCGCCTTGGTTGCTACTTCCAAAATAGCAAACACCTCCGCCTGGAAAACAGTGGCATATCTCCCCAGCGAAGTGCTTTATCCTGATTTAGTGTTATCTAGGTATACACCGGCCCCGAATGACTGTGTATTAGCCATCCATGAGCCGTCAGTGTACCATGCGTGTACGCCGCTCGGCGTATGTACCTGGCCTGACAGCCACTCTTCCCTTGATGGAAATTCCACTTGCAAATTCCTTCTCAGTCTTAATCTGCCATCTGGAATATTGCCTTTGGACGCAATGATGGGCAGATCCCTACTCATTTTGGCGGCAATAGTCGTATGGCCTTTCCCTGTGTAGTCCGTTCGCCATAGGCCACTGTCGATCATCCTTTTGTGAGCCGCCATTGCTTCTCTCTCAATCCAGATCGGGAGGTCCGGCAGCCCCAGGATGATGTTCAGTGCTGCTCCGGGAGTTGTTCTCAATGCTCCGGTAATACCCAAACAAGCCAGCCTTTGCAGTCTGGCCAGTTTCTGGGCATTAGTGGCTCTGGCCACCGCTGGCCACCAGACCACGGATCCGTAGGAAATCCTCGGTCTTATCACAGCAGTGTACAGCCACTGGAGGATGTAAGGTTTTAAACCCCACTTCCTACCTACCGTTCTCCTTAGTTGCCACATAATCGCAGTTGTCTTATTCACCACCTGTTCAACGTGTGCCTTCCACGTCAATTTACTGTCTAAAATAACTCCCAAATATTTGACTTGTTGACTTAGGCTCAGTCTCGTCTGGTAGAGTATGGGATGTATAAAACCTGTTAGATTTCGTTTCCTTGTGAATGAGTTCGGTCTTTCCTGGGTTTACTGAGAGACCATTCTCCTCACACCAACCTTGAACTATCTGACACGCCACCTGCATACGCTCGCAGACCGTTCTCACGAACTTGCCCGTGATCATTACTAGCCCGTCGTCAGCATATGCTTGTGCGTAGAATCCCTCAAGATTTAACCTTCTCAGGAGGCTGTCCATCGCCAGGCACCACAAATGTGGCGAGAGGCAGCTGCCTTGTGGGCAACCCCCTCTTACCTCGGCTTCGACGCGAACTTCTCCCAGCGTGGCGCTGATCTTTCGGTCTTCCAGTGCCGTTTTTACCCACTTGACCAAATGAACTGGTGTTCGCTTGGCCTGGAGGGCTTGACAGATAGTTTTCATTTTAGCCTTATCGAAAGCTTCTTCTACGTCAAAGAAGAGCGCTAGCGCCATTTCTTTGTTTTCTATTGCCTTTTCAGCCCTTCTAACTACAGAATGGAGAGCCGTTTCAGTCGACTTCCCCCTTCTGTAGGCGTGCTGATTATCATGTAGAGGAGAATCAGTTAAGATATCTTCCATGATGAACCTGTCAATCATTTTGTTCATTGTCTTCATTAAAAATGAAGTTAGACTTATAGGCCTAAAGGACTTGGGATGGGAATAGTCTCTCTTCCCTGCCTTGGGGATGAAGACGACATCCGCTGCTCTCCAAGCTTGTGGAACGTACCCTAGTGCTATGCTGGCCTCGAATACTCTCTTTAAGTAAGGGAGTAACGTGTCAAGGCCCGCCTGCAGCATTATGGGTATAATTCCATCCGGCCCTCCTGCCTTATATGGACTGAACTCCCCACTGCCCAAGTTATGGATTCGTCAGTCACCACACTGCGGGCAAGGTTCCAGTCCATCTCTGGCTCTGGTTCCTCGTCCCAGTTGGTAGTCTGTACCTCTCCGGGGAAGTGGGTTTTTAGAAGAAGCTCTATCGTTTCCTCTCTGTTCGCCGTCCATTGTTCGCCTGTTTTCAGAGAGCCAATCTCTTTTTGTCTTTCCGAGCTCAGCAGCTTAAGCAGACGCGAGTCCGAGAGAGACTCCATCTCTCCACAGAATTTCCTCCAGCTGTCTCTTTTGCTGCGTCGGACCTCGATTTTAAATTTTCTTCTGGCTTCCAGATGCACAGCTCAGAGCTCCTGCCGCCCTTCCCTGAAAGCGTGGCGGTGTGATCTTCTCACGTCTTTTTTAAGACGGTCCAGAGTATCACTCCACCAAGGCAGCCTCTTGGCGCTCGCTTTCTTAAGTGGGCACGCTTGTTCATAGGAGTCGATGATTATACTGTTTAGCTTTACCACCTCAATTTCTAGTTCTTGTTTTGATAAAATAGCCTGCCCTAAAGTTCCCATAGACATTACCAGACTTTCCCTAAATGTATTCCAGTCTGTTGCCCTCGGAATTCTTGTCAGTGGCTTCTCCATCTTAACCGATTTAATTTCGAATCGGATCATTCTATGATCGGACATAGTTATGTCCCTACTTACCCTCCAATTGACTACCTTTTCCGCAAATGCTCGAGTTACCACTGTAATATCGATAATCCCCTGATGAAGCCGATTCACAAAAGTTGGTTCCGCATTTACGTTAGCTACTTCAAGGTTTCCGATACGAAATACTCTAATAGAGCCGTACCTCTCGCGTTAGTGCTAGTGCTCCCACAAACGATATTATGCGCGTTTGCATCACACCCCACGATTAGTGGAAAACCTTTGTCTTTACTGTATTCTATTAACCATATTAATTCTTCCGTTGGAGGAAGTTGCGTGTTATCATACGGAAGATATAAACTACTAATTAATAACTTATGTTTTGTATCACTCACCATGTATTCCAGCAGAATCACCGTAATGTCCCTGGAGCTTAGTTGTGGTAACAGAGTTTCCTGCAGCTCCCTGGACATCACGATACATGTCCTCGGCCTCTCTACTCCTTCACACCCGGCCAAGATGGTAAAGCCTGGGGTCCCAAGTCCCCTTATGTTTTCCCTAAAAAAGTAAGGTTCTTGTATTAGTACAATCTCTCCAGATTTTCGAGCCATGATGCTTGCCAATTCAGCACTAGTATCTCGGCTATGCTGGAGATTTATTTGACTTACCCTTAATTGCGCCATGGGGGACACCATGGATAGGGGTAGCCACCTTACTTGGCTATTGCCTGCTTCCTGATGGTTTGAAAGTCTCGGCTGAAGTGCCCCGCCCGGTGGGTGCTCTCCGAATGATTACCCTGTAAACTCGCACAGCGACCAATTCGAAGAACACAATCCACCCGGCCAGCTCTAGTCCAGCCACAACCTCCCTGCTCACCAGGAAGTGAAGGCGCCAACTGCTTGGTTGTCCTTCGGTCTTCAGATGCTGCCACTCCGGAACACTCAAGGTGGTGGTCTGGATGGCTAGCATCTCGGTGACGTATTCTATTTTCGGCTGCTCTAGTGTCTTCAAGGTGAAGACAATCTCCACCGGCCATGGGGCGTCCGCCGATTTCACGGCTGTGAAGGACACTTCTCCCTCGGTCAGTGGCTGACAGGTGTTGAGCAGCCAATCCCTGGATTCCTCATCCTCCGTGGTGACCAAAAACCACCCCGCCTCAGTAAGGCCTGAGTTTCGGGAGTGGATCTCTGCCTTGGTACGCCTCATTTCGTTAATGAGGTGCATCCTCAAGCGGTCCGCCTGTTCTTTGGTCACCTTCCCACCTTGTCTGTTAGACCTGAAAACAACCTGGTTGGCCCTCGAGGCCGCCGAACTGTAGGAGCCAGAACTGGGCGGGTCGGTTGGCCTTCCACTTGAACGTCCTGACTGGATACCTTTCCTCAAAAGAGGCGACACTCCCTTCCGGCCGTTCTTATGGGAAGCAGACCCGCCCTGTTTTGGCTTCTTGTGTTTATTCCTTTGCTAAGTATTAATTGCTAATTTTGCATACAAATGCAATGTATTTAAGACAATAATTAGCGTTTTGAATTTTAATGAAAATAATTATTATTTGAATATAATTATACTACGATACGTGACCTGAATATTAATGATTTTTTTGTAGTCTACTTTCATATAATTCTACGGAGCAATGGTTTATAGATTATGCTATAACTACAACTAAAGTATTCTGATCCCAGGCATTCATTTATATTTTAGCACCCACGTGCGTTAATTATTATTATTAGATTAAAAGCTATTATTTTGAAAAACAAAGAAAAACATGAAAAAGATGATATAGCAGACGAGGAACACTTATGATTTACCTTCTAAAATGAAAAGTGAGTAAACATGATATGTATTATATACTATATTACTGAAAGCTTCCTTAACAACTGTGTTTATATACGAATCTGAAATATTCATCCTTAGTATCAACCATTTAGTCCTCCATGTTAGTTCGTGGGCCTAGTTTTTTAACATGATGGCAGGTAATCCATCCGGTCCTGATGCCTTTTGCCTATCTAGTTCTTTGAGGATTTTATAAGTATCACGGTGATGAAAGTTAACTTCTGTCATGGTAGTGTTGATGTTCAATATGATAAGGGACGTTTAAGGTAGAGTGCGATGAAAAAACTTTGGAGAGCATGTTTGCTTTTTCGTTGACCTGTCAAAGGTGGGAGAGACGTTTTTGTAAAAATTAGTAATTTAAGCTTTTTCTTAATAAATGACAAAAATCTCAGTTACGGCAAACTTAGTTAACAAATTTTTTTTTGTTTCTCCTACAAATTAGGAAATTTTCTTAAATTACTTAGTCGGAGTGCCCAGACTCATTGTCATTATTTATTTTTGCAGAGCCCTGATGATGGTTCGAATTAATAGAAAACGTCGGCAAAAAACAGAGTATAGTTTCTACTAGAAATCTGATCCCCCGATCTCGCATTTATATAAAAGTACATAATCGCTAGACATATTTATTTCTCAATCGCTAAAAAAGCTGACCCTCTTAACAAGCGTATTATTTAAAATATTACAAATTTAATTAGCTAATAACAAATTTAATATTTTAATATTTAATTAGCTAATAAATTTTCCATTTTTCTTTTCTGCGATTTGAGAAAAGATGCGTTTAGTTATTCCTATGCAATTGTTTGAACAAATATGACGATAATAGATATCAAATATTTTGTGTCATTATTTTCTCTGAATTGTGTAATATTCTTTTGTGAGAGTTATGCCATTGGTAAGTATAGTGCGCCAAGCGAGTGAACCTTAACGACGACTGAGGGGGGTAGAGGACTAGCACGTAAAAAATCTTGCCTTCCCATAGTCGCACGAGGTTATTCTTACCATATTATTGTTGATAATATTGATTAGTTTAAGACGTTAAAATTAATTACAGTTTTTTTTATATTACAGTCTTATAGTACAAAATATGTCATATAATAATATCTTATTTTTATAATAAGGATAGTATTCTATGATATTTGTTGTATGTATTACAAATCAATCAAATCATGCATTACATAAATATGTAATAATAAGTAGAATTCGTTTCCCGAAGGTTTTGTATTTACGTCATCGATGACGTCGCTTAATTTGAAAAAAAAAACCGTTTATCGTAGCTAATTCATATAAATTCTCTAGCGTTCAATTTTTGTATTAAAAGTTAGGCAATATTGAAGCAAGTATGTTCCAAAACGCTCTTTATAGAACGTTCGGATTTGTTTTGTAATAAAAATTTGAATTTAGAGAGTTCAGTTAAGAGAGTTATCCGAAATATATAAAAATTAGTTAACCGCGTATAATAATCACCAAATGCAAGAAAAATATAAGAAAGGTTAAAAATCGTCAAAGATATCATCAAATTAAGGGTCTGATGATATAGAGGTTGTGTCGATTTTGCAAATTTTTTTTTTTCGCTAGAAAAGGGGTGTCCTATAGAGTAGCTTAAGCCAAAAAAATCGGAGGATTCGCCACATTTGAGCCGAAAAAATATCCCTGTTTTGAGCCTAAATTGCCCTAGAAGGGTAAACTTCCACTACGACTTTCTCAGGTGTAACGTGAAAATATTGAAATTGTAACGTGAAAATAATGAAATTTTAGTAACCGACACCGGGGACCTGGCACAGTGTTTCCAAAAGTTGCACATTTTCTTATGGGGAATAACAGTGTTGTTTACTATTTAAGTATATTTAATATTCCACTTCACGCATGACCCTCCGCTCGCTCCGGGGGCGCAACCAAACAAAACTAACCCTAGGCATGCCGGAAATAAAAAAAATTGAAATTTGTCAGTCGAAAATGCAAATATTTTTTAGTTTGTTTTTCCTCATTTGGGAATGTCTTGGGTTAGTTTGGGTTAGGTTTGTTTGGTTACGCCCCTGGAGCGAGCGGAGGGCCATGTATGAAGTGAAATATTTGACGAATATGTACATACCTACAAAGGAATAGTGTAATCGAATGAGTGTCTCTTTCATTTCGATGTATGAATGCAAATGCACATTGAAAAATCATCCAAGCAGCCACGTTTACCATACGGCGGGCAATGATATCATTATGGCAGGATCGATCATCCCTTCATCTTCATTCAATCGGACTACTGGGGGTCTTGGTCAACAGCAATATGTCCTGGCATGACCACGTTGCTAACGTCGCAAAATCAGCCTCCCAGAAGCTTGGTACGCTATTTCGCAACAAAGAATGTATACACCGCAGCAGTTGCTCTTGCTTTACAAAGCGCAAATAAGACCGTGCTTAGGATATTGCTCACACATCTGGGGTGCCACGCCAGAGCACACCCTAAAGCTACTGGATTCCGTTCAGAAGAGAGTTGTGCGTCTCGTCGGTGACCCGGAGTTGACACGGAATCTGGATAGTCTGAAAGACCGCAAACATGTGACCGAGAAATCCCTGTTTTACAGATACTTTTACGGCAGATGTTCCCAGGATTTGGCCCTCCTTATCCCGCCCCTGACAACGCCTGTCAGACAGTCAGGATAGACGGCAAGAGCGCACCGGTTCGTCGTACAACTGGAAACACCTAGAACATCGCTTTACAAGAACTCCTTTGTCTGGCGCACTGCATCACTGTGAAACTCACTCCCAGGACGCATATTCGGATGTAACAAGCAAGATGTCCATTCGACTATGCCGAACGTTTCTTCATATG
>JAEQML010068893.1:0-17911 GCA_016904865.1 Pissodes strobi | reverse complement strand
AAATTACTCTAGTTGCCATCTGGGTCATCGGGGTCTTCTTCATTATGAGGCAATTCTGCATTAGAACACTATCCACTGCCGTGATGACATCATTCCCGGCACACCATTCCCGCGGACCGGCCGCAGCATCCACACGCCTCTCCACGTCCGGATTTGCACCCACCCCTAATTAGGTTCAGTAGACTCGGCGGGGCAGCGAGCAGGTCGGAGCAGTGTGGCACAAATCGCGCTGCGTAGTCCAGTTTTCTCCAATCATACTTCGTTGCGTTGTCAACCAAGTCATCAGAGCAACAGCGAAGAACTGCGGGGAAACGGTCAGAATAAAACAAACTGGACCCGCCTTCTGAAGCCTGCACTCGAATAGAGAGGGATAAGGGTGCTACAGGACCCCGGGGATGCAGAGACCTTGACCAGTATAATAGCCCGACCTTTGCTATAGCTGCAACAGACACGGATATTCTTGCCATGCTTGTCCAGCGCAGAAAACCTACCCAGAAGTTGTGATTTTTCGATAGAGGGACCTGTGGAAGAGGCACAGAACATCGAATTGATACAGGAGCACCTTGACAATGTGAAGTCAGCCATTCTCTTTGCTCACGCCTTTTCCGGCTGTGATACAATGCCAGCAGTTTCTGGAAAAGGAAAGGCATCAACATTGAAAATTTTCCAGGGTAACGAAGTTGGAGTTTTTAATAAGCCCGGAGCAGATTTGGAGAGGATCGTCTCCTGCGGTAAGAAATTGCTTCTTGCTTTATACAGAGGAGCGAAATATGTCACCCTAGATGGCCTTCGCTACACCCTCTACAACGAGTGTAGCCGCCACGCAAAAGCTGGATGCTGACTTGCAGCTGAAAACTTTGCCCCATGCAGCTGCTCGACAACATTCATTGTGCGTGCACCTGCAGGTAATTTGAAGAAAAATAAAAGGGTAAAGCATTCTGCATTAGTAAAATATTAATTAGGTTGATATTTTTTAAGTTCAAGAATGGCTTGGGACAGGAACAAAGCTGGACGCAACGAAGTACGGCTGGAGAAAACTGGACAACCCAGCACGGCTTGTGCGCTTGTCCTGTCGAGTCTCTTGAGCTTAATTAGGTGTGCGTGGAAGTCCAGATGTAGAAATTTATGTGGATGCCGGTCCGAGGGGATTGAACACAGTAGTGGAGAGTGTTCATGCAGAATTGCTTCATAATGAAGAAGACCCCGACGACCCAGATGGCGTTTAGAGTAATTTAATTTTTTTTTATTTCATAGTTATTTGTGAAATTGTCAAGTCATGGTATTTCTAGCCATTCTGATCTAACTGTACATACATGCTTTTATACTACTGTTTCAG
The DNA here is from genome assembly GCA_016904865.1 of Pissodes strobi. Classification (NCBI taxonomy): domain Eukaryota; kingdom Metazoa; phylum Arthropoda; class Insecta; order Coleoptera; family Curculionidae; genus Pissodes; species Pissodes strobi. The sequence goes on along the minus strand of JAEQML010068893.1, from coordinate 16,575 downwards.
GAAAATGTATGTCCACATATCTTTTAAATATTAAGTGGTACTGCTAGAAAAGATTAATATGAATATTTATACTGATTAAATATTTTCAGGGGCTGAAGTGCCTTATTTCTCTTTAAACAACTCAATTATCCCATTTTCATTTCCTTTCAAACCGCACGCGCACCTTCGCGCAAAGGCCAGTGCACGTGCCTTCACACGCACACGGACACAAGATGCGCGTCAGCATGAAAACTGATCAGATAAGCCCATTTTGCTCAGTTTTTTAGCCATTTCCGGAGAATTTTTCCCGATTGGGAAAAATTATCGTTTCCAGGTTGAAAAATTACTTTTTCTTTAAAAAAAAATACGTTTGAACCATGATCAGATGACCCCTTGGAGTCGTGGACGCCAATTTCACTTTCTAGTAGTTTACATTAAAATTGTAATAACTCCATTGGCTCTTGTAAATTTTCCAATGCGGGGATTTTTGGGGACTTTGTTTCCGATGTTAAGGTACTGTCTTAAGAACCCAAATCAGTCGTCAGATGTTATGAATTATTTTTTTCTGCGATACCACATTCCTCGGCAAACTAACTTTTCTAGTTTATGCCGGAGGTAAAATAGTGGGGGGGGGGGGGCGAAACGGCAATCGCACCATGCGCGCGCGTGCAACATGCATTTTTATACAGACAAAGGTCTCAGATACACAAATCACAAAACAGATTGCGGTCTGCAGATTTTGCAAACGAGGAACCCATTGGAGCCTGCACTAAATACATGTATACAAAAAGTAGCTGTCCCCACACCTCTCAAAAAGAGGTGTGTGTGTTGCTGCTCACATAGCCATAAAGTATTGATGTTTATCTAAAATGGGTAATAGTGCCTGCTCGAGCTCGACATTCGCCGATACTATAGTGGTATCGGTAATGAAATTTAAACCGCAATCAAGCGATCAGTTTCTTGAGTATAACCTAGGAGAACTGGCGTAACTACAGGGGGTCGCTTTTCCGGTTTCCCAGAACTTTTCTAGCCCCTGCAGATTTTTTTAACTGAAACCTTTTAATAAATTAAGTTAATCAAAGTTTTGAAAGACACCTGGTCTGAAAAGATGCGACGCTCAGCAAAAATATTTACACGAAACTTGATGATTGACTTATGCCCGGATGGAAAAGTTTAGTGACGATTTAGGAGCAGGGTTCCGAAAATGTGGAATAGTACCACAGATTGCGTACGAGCAGTAATGTAAAGTTACCGTAATTTATATTTTTGGTTATTTACGCTGGTAATTTACGAGTGTTAATTACCAAAATTAATTACCGCGGTAATAAATTTGTTTCGTAAATTACTGTGGTAAATAACCGTAATGTATTTTTGGTAAATAACAATAAATTACCGTAAACTGCAAGTAAACTAATAGCGATTTCCATTCGTAAATTGCTGTAACTTGTGTATATTACTATCTTTTCGAAACGTCCAACTAGTTTACAAATAAAAATTGCTATTTTTCCAAAGAAGCATATACATGTTTATATAAATAACTTGTCATAATCATGTAATTGCCACTTGGGAATGAAATTACGGTGTGTGTATGTATCGGTGTAGGGCAAAGAGTTGTTTCGTTTGTTTGTGAATAAAACATTGTTTTTTCCTTAAATATTATTTAATTTTAAAACGAAAGCAACACATGACAAAATTAATGGCAATGAATGACAGCCGACAGTAAATCCCCAGTTCGGCTAATAACCGGCAGCCGGCAGTAAATCCCCGAACGTATATTGTTCATATTGCTGACAAACATGGTACAGGGTGATCCCCTATAATGTCGACCCCTTTTAACTTTTTTATTTTTAGTGTCCAAAAAAAATTAAAAGTATGGTTATGTAGGTACTGAAAAATACTTTTTTTCTGCATATAAAAAATATTGGAAAAATTATCAGTATACAGGGAAAAAAAAGTTAATTTTTTTAAATGAATTAATTTTTCCATTCCTCGTAAAATTCTAAGCATAATTTATGTATGATGTGATACCTCTAGAGTCAGTAGTTTCACAGCTATAAACGGTTAAAAATCGATACTTTAGCTACTTTTCACCTTGGTAGCAAGAAGACCATTAAAAATGGAGTAAAATGAATTTCACATTCCTATCTTAACTTTCCAAGAGCTATCTGATGGTGCTAACTGATGGTACCTACCGACGTACCAGATTTAGAACCCATGGTCCGCCTGCCAGTTCCTTTCAGTTCCTGAAAAGGAAGATGGGAATGTGAAATTCATTTTACTCCATCTCTAATGATCTTCTTGCTACCAACGTGAAAATTAGCCAAAGTACCGATTTTCCACTGTTTATAGCGTGAAACTACTAACTCTAGAGGTATAACATCATACATAAAATATGCTTAGAATTTTACGAGGAATCGAAAAATAAATTCGTATATAGGGTGATCCATTGGAAAAAAATTATTTTTTTTGTTTTTCCCTGTAGGCTGATAATTTTTCCAATATTTTTTACACGCAGAAAAAAAAGTATTTTTCAATACCTACATAACTATACTTTTAATTTTTTCGGGACACTTAAAATAAAAAAGTTAAAGGGGGCGATATTATAGGGGATCACCCTGTACATTACAACAAAATACAGTAAATAACGGTAAATAACGTTAATTATTTAGCACGAGAACCAGTAACTTTCTATGTAAATTATCAGTAAATTACGGTAATCAATTTCTGGTAATTTACGGTAAATTACAGTAAATTACCACAGTAATTTATCCGTAATTTACCAGTTCACATCACTGCGTACGAGTAATCTGTGCTAGTACCCAGAGAAAGTTTTAGCAATGCTTCCAGATTTTAAATTAGGCAAAGATGCTTCTACTTCATCCACAGTGATATGAGAAAGTGTGGCAGATATTTATAAAACCATGACAAGAGAGGACGACAGTGGGATTAATACTAAAACATAGTTTAATCCACAATACCAAAACAGAATTTTTGCACTCGACGCATGTTTCGCTAACCATGTTAGTTAGCATCATCAGAAAATTATTAAAACTAAACTTAGTTTGTTTAGTGCGTTTTGCCGAAGGTTCCAAACCTCAACATAGATGGGATTAATAATAAAAAGAAAAGGAAAACCTTCCAGATTTTGTATGAAAATAAAAATAAATATTTCTATTAGAATAAATATTTTTTCTACGTGTATTTCGTATTTTTTTAAACTTACATTTTTTCAAAGTAACCCTAATGACGACAGAATATTAACATTCATGTAATTGGGCGAAGTTTCAAAGAAGCTCCATTTGCGTTTAACATTGAAAATTTGAAAAACTATATATGTATATCGCAAACCGGCTGAGGGAAAAATTTGAGACTTGGTGACGATGAGGCCCTAAAAAGGTTTTGAGAAACTCTACCAGTGTGATAAAAATATACAAATAACTGAAAATTGTTCAATGCAGCCGTACGCGATGATACTTGGTGTACTACACATTTTGCTGTCATTCGCGTTTACTTTGAAATAACTGAAAATTGTTCAATGCAGCCGTACGCGATGATACTTGGTGTACTACACATTTTGCTGTCATTCGCGTTTACTTTGAAAACAAAAATATCGCAAACCGGCTGGGAGAAAAGTTTGTGACTTGGTGGGGATAAACCTACCATGGTGCCCCCAAAGTGTCTTAAACAGATTTTGTGAAACCACCAGTATAGGAGGAATTTACAAATAACTTTGAAAATTGTTCAATATGTAGCCCCACGCGACAGTATTCAAAACTATACATTTTGATTTAAATGTTATCCGTAGTTTATGCAAATGACTGAAAAGTAGAAAGAATATTTTGGTAAAAACAGCAGTATTTTTTTACGACCATATATTCTGATATTTATTTTACAATTTAACGACCAAATCAGAGTCACCTGTATCGAGTAAAATCATGCAATATAGATGATGATGATGCGAAGGGCATGGTTACGTAGTGAACTACTGCCCTAAAGATTTTCGCTGCAGTAAGTGCAGGCAAAATCACGGAGTCAGTAGCGAGACATCTACATGAGCTAATTGCTAAGGGCCGCACAGATCAATTAGTGTAGAATGCGGTGTGTATATATTCAAATCAAATTCAAGAAACTCGGCAATTACGCCAACGGAAAGAGTAGAAGACCTGCTCCTTCGTCCACCATGCCGCCGCCGGCCTGGTAGGGGCAGAAAGGCGAAGCGAACGAGAGCCGGGGTATAAATCGAAGAAAGACTCAATCCACCACCGAAAACCACTACAGATACCAGGGCCCAGTATTTCCCAGGCACGCGCGCAATTTTTAATATTAATCGCCTTTCAAGTGTGATCAATGAGATTAATTCACTGATCAACTTGAATGAGCTCTTCTGTGCACGGGTGGTCAGTGAACATAGAAAAACGTTGGTATTGTAATGGAATCAGGCATAGGCTTGACTTCAACAATTTCCTGTATAAGTGCAAATTTCAGGATGTTTTCTTAATCGAAACGCTGCTAAATCTGGGGATCAGTACTAAATTCCAGGGGTATACGGTCGAGCGATAGACCGAATGGCCATCAAGGAGGTGGGTAACCTGCTTGATACACATGTCGCTTCGGTACAAAAGAAACGCGCATTGAACATGTGGCGTCGAATTAGAAGGAGGCCTGTGTATGATGCCCGGGGCAATTGCGACTTACGCAACAAGATTTTCTTACTTTTCTACAACCGGCCTGTAAATCGCTCCTGACAGATATTTACGCAAAGCATAGGAACTTTGGTGATCGGTACTCCAAGTACTTCGAACAAATAGCCCTACCTACTACCCCCGTGAATACCAAACTCCCTCGTTTTTGAACACTGCGAGGGTTGAACACCTCCCCACTGAAGATCATAAACGGCTTAGACTGGGATTACTTGCCAATCAGAATTAGTCTATCAGCATTGGGGCCTGACGGGCGGCCGATAGCCTATAAGACACGTTCTCGTACAAAAATCTTGATTGGCGGGCCTTCCGAGAGAGTCTCAACGAGGCCACAATCATCTAAAAGCAAATCGACTCTTCCGCAAACTAGAGCGGGAGGTCGACACACTAACCACCAATAGAGTACGGATTTTCCCTCCATCTCTCAGCGCTCGCCGGGTCATATCTTGCCGGATGCACCTTCTCGATGAAAATGGCCAAATCGATCTCGAACACGAGAAGAATAGAAGCGGGGGTCCCACAGGGAACAGTATTATCTCCGCAGCTGTTCAGCTACTACATAGCTGGTCTTCCTTAGTATCCCGTAACATCGCTAGCTTTATATGTTGATGACACATCCCTTTATACCAGCACCCAACATGCGCAGGCGACAGTTGACAACCTAGACAGGCATATGCAGGTAATACTCTCCTACTACGATGAGTGAAAAATCCGGTTAAACGCCGATAAGACCGAATAGGCTTGTTTCACAAGAAAAAGGAATAATACTCAATACGCAATACGAAAGAAAGCCTAAATTGCATGTGAAATACCTGGGTATAGTCTTAGATACAGGACTGCGATTTCACAGGCATGTGGCACATATTAAAAGTAAAAATTTCCAAATTATAAACAGCTTCAAAATACTAATTAGAAATAGGTCATTCCTTAGTCCTGCAAATAAATAATTGACCATTTATCGGGCAATCACAAGGCCGACACCTGTATGGAGCGCCCGTCTGGTGTCCTGTGGCCGAGGTGCATCTGAAAAAAGTGCAGCTGCTGCAAAATAAGCACTTAAGAGCTGGTACACGAGAACGAGGGGACCTGCACGGCTGGGCGGAAATGGAATATGTGACGTGCAGGTTTTTCGAATTCGGGATACGAGGCTCGCCGAGGACGGCCAATATAGCAAATTTGCCTTTCGACCCGGAAAGCCGACTGACACACGGCCCTAAAGACGGTAAAACGTCCCTCTTTTACCTACAACCCGGACCACCCTAGTAAAACATTCTTCATGCACCCTATAATCCCCCTATCCCTATTTTTCATAACACTCCTACGCCCCTAGATACCTTTAACATCTCAAAGGTATCAGGAGCACAAAATCTACACCAATACCGTTCGCAAAACGAGTATCTCACGCACAATCCTCCACCGCTGCGCTAGCGGCGAGCGGGGGCCTGCTTCCACAATCGAAGCGTACACGAGTCATGCTTAGGAAGGCCACCTGCTCGAAAATTACGGCTTCGCGACGTCCGCCTTTCATTGATACCATTACTCTCCTCTTCCTCACTGGGGGTTTTGCGCCAGCAAACCCCTCTTATATGTCAATACAGGCATGAATATGATGTAAATATGAATGAAAGTGGAATGACTGATAAAATTATAAACATACGTCTGATATGAGAGTGCCCAAACAGGAACCTGCGTTAAGCAGACAATGTATATACAGGTACGGTACGAATGCAGGGGCGGTTTCTCAATACGTGCGCGTACTGCCTGCGAAAATAAATAGAAAAATAAAATCTTCCCTACATACAATATAAGATAAGCTAACTAGAATTTGCGAATTTATCTTCCCTGCCCGCAGAATACATTGTTATAAGAGCGAAATCGAGGCTACGACGGCGGCGATCGAAACGCTGAGCGTTCGATGACACTAGCGTCTTCAGACAGCGGTCTGGTGACCTTCTCGGTGACTGGCCGAATGTCGGCAATAATTAAGATATTTTGCCTGGCCCTCTGCTCGCTACGAGGGCTCAAGGAAGAGAAACTAACCCAAGGCATACCCAAAATAAAGAAAACAAAACTTTCATAAACATAACCTAAAAAAAAGTGCTAACCCAATCTAACCCAAGACATACCCAAAACCAAGAAAAAAAGCTGTTTAGAAACATAATCTTAAAAAAAAAATTAAAAAAGAAACGGGGTTCGAACCCGCGTTTTCCAGGTGAGACCCAACGGTCTAAACCTCTACACCACAAGAGCTCTCGACAGAAATCGATTCTATCACGCAGACATATCGTAATACGAGCTGGATCGACTAATAGAAGAGGTTGATTTTTACATAGTGCACTATTTGTGTAAAGGATCTTTAAATGCTAATCCAGTGTACCGCGAAGACATGGGTAATTCGGCCAACGTCGTCGGGTCCTGTCGTGGAACCGAACAGAAAAGGTCAAAACAGATCGCAGTCGGAAGGCGCTATTTCCGACGGCGACGGCCTCCGCCCGTAATCACATATAGTCTAAATCTGCCGTGCGCTAGTGTACGGCGCTCTAGTTAAATGTATTGTCATGCAAATAGGTCGGGAAAGTTCGTAAAATCACGAGAAGTCAAGGCCCATCCGTACGATATTCAGGTCCACACTTTCTAGCTTAATTTATAGCGAATATCAAACACAATACCATTTATGGTGGCAGATACGTAACTGCTACTATCAAAGCCACTACAAAGTGGGCGGTGACCATCGGCGGCTACGTCGTATATTTGTAGCTGCTAAGTAACTGCGACCAAAATGGGGAAAGATTTTGAGTAGCCGGGTAGTGTCTTGGGTAGTTTTTGCCATTAAATGAGTTACTATGATGTGTTACTAATGTTACTATAAAGTAGCCTACTGGTGAATGCGACTTATCTGTTACGAAGCTGCCTAGTCGCGGCTTCGTGGCAGCCAAGTGTTTTCCACCGACATGTGGAACTTTCGTTAAACTGTTATACTTTATTCGCAGCGACCTCCATGCGATTTCACTCATAAAAATAAATGTCATGATTTAAAATAATTATGGAAGCCATTAATATTTTTTTGATATTTACCATGCGATTTTAACGCCTTTTGTAGGTAAAAAATTTTCGAGCTCCTCTCAAAAAATTTCAAACTATTAAAAAAAAAAAAAAAAAAAAAAGAAATTAACGCAGTAAACGACAGAACAGATATTAATAATTTAAGCCAAATTTATCATACCTTAATAAAATAATTTCTAACACTCACCAAATAATTAATATTAGTCTAATCCATAAAATTCCAACACCAAATACAATATATCTCATCGAAAAACAAAATCAATTATATTTATATCGAAAAAAAGCAAAGTTTTCCTATTTTAGATTCCGGCAACAACATAAACCCAGCTGTTCGTTAGGTATTAACACTAACAATTTTATCTTTTTAACGTATTCTCAAGGTATGCATTATGTATTTTATTTTTAATTGTTATTCTAATTTGATATATGTCAATCAATTAGTAACTGTATGTCAACGTCATATACTTTATACCCAAAATTTTTAGATGTATTCAAACTATTATAGAAAATAATTGTAATGTATTAACATTTTATATCTTAACTTTATTTTAAAAGATTACTCTTATTTGTAGATCAATAAATCAAGTTGATAAAGCCTGCCATGTTCAGGCGAAACGTCCTAAGAATATAGTTTTAATTCAAAATATGAACCTAATTCCCAAGAATATTTCAGTTTAAATATGAAATAATGGTTCAAGAAAGAAATTTTTAATAAATATAAAGCAAGGGTGGATGCTGCAAAACCATAATGACATTTTTTGAAGAAATCCAGACCATGTATGGCATAGAAACCAAAAATATTCTTCAGCAAATTTCCTCGTTATATGACAAAATTGCCAAACAGAAGAACAGAAGAATCTTTTTACTACGTTGTAAACACACAAATATATTTCCTAAATTTTTAAATTTTAATGTATCACATATATGTTTTACAGGGACTTCTATCTTGGTCGTGTACCGGATAGGACTGGTTTGGTGTTCCCAGCAAGAGCACTGCGGTTTTTCACCCCGTAACGATCGCCAGATTATTACCTAACGTTCTTGGCTTGCTTCTAACAGTAATTGTTATTAGTAAAGGCCCTATAAGGTTTTATCCTAGCATTTTTTCAGTCTCCGGGGACGGAACCCCGGCTTTTGCCAAAATTATGGCAGATAACACGGAGGACGAGGACACTATGTCCAACGTGTCAATGGAGTCCTGCACAGACCGCAGGTACTCAGACTCCACGGTCAAGAAAATCGCCGGCAAATGTAAGTCGAATTCAGAATTCTGCGTCCAATGTAGAATGGACTATGAAGCCACAAAAAATGCGAGTGAACTATCGCAAAACGACTTATACAAGTTAGTCACTAAAATTCGCCAGCATATGCGTGATACCCACCCCATGGGAATAAAACACCGCATTTCTTCTAAAATTGATACGGGAAAGAAGAAAGCTAGCCCTACGAGCCTTCTCAACGACACGGCAAAAAAGCCCAAGGTCACCCAGACTGAAAAACACTCGGTACCGCAAAAAACTACCGAAATTTCTTCCATGGCAACAGCGACTACTAGCCGCGATAGTGATACCGTAATTATGGGGCCACCTAAACCGCCCGATTCTGCTGCCCTGATACCTGTAAGTGACAAAGATGCGTTTAAAACACCCTTTAAACAAATCCCCTTCAGGAAAAACTTTAGAATCGTCCAACTTGACATGGGGCAACCACCCCTAAACACAAATAACCAATTTCAACCCCTTCAAGACCTGAATACGGAAGACGAGGACACTGTTAGTGTGGCTTCCACATCGGCATCCACTAGCACTAAACCAAAGCTAGACCAATCTAAGAAAAAAGGGCCCCCCAAGCCAAAGGTCACACCGCCACCCCCTGTAGTCATCAAGGGCCGGCCAGCGGACCACCGTACATGAAGGGAGGATCTGCAAAATATGCATATCAAAAACTACGAACTGAAATATACTAAAAATTCAGTTATAGTTTACTGCAGTACGTTTAATGACTTGCACACTTTAAAACGAGCCCTAGACAACGAGCAAACCGAATATCATTCGTATGCGGAATCTCACGAGAAAACCAGGGCCTTTGTTCTACGAGGCCTCGACGGCGGCATCTCCCCTCGCGAAATAGCTGAGGCGCTAACTGACGAACACAACGTCACCCCGAAAAATGTGTTCGAAATGCGAAAGACGCGCATTCCCATGTACTTGGTTGTGCTAGGAACCAACTACAATGTAAAGCGTCTTAACCAAGAAATCAAAACCTTAAGCTGTGTTCGAATTAGCTGGGAAATTCGACGCTCTAGCAAACTGGTACTACAATGCAAGCGTTGCCAGCAGTTCGGGCACGCGAAAACATTTTGCAGCAGAAGGGTGGCTTGCAGCAAATGCGCCGGGCCACACGATATAACGGAATGTAATGCCGATTTCGTCAAATGCATCAACTGTAGCGGGCCACATAGGTCAATCGACGAATCGTGTCCCGTCTACGAATATAAATTGAACATAATTCAATCAAACTCCAAACCGAAGCCAAAACAAGTATTCAAACCGGCCCCACCCCCAGCCAAACCGGCCTGGAGGGCCCAACATGTAGCAGACGGCCAAGCGGGCCAAGGCCTAAACAATGGCCAACGTACCGAGAACTACAATCAAGCCTTCCCCCCAATCCGAGGCCGCAAAGAACCACCCCAGAGGCCTAACCAACCACCAAATACTAGAAATAGCACAAATTCTGTAAACAAGGTTAGTGGTATTGTTCGTACTGGCACTAATCATTCTAATATTGCCGACACTCTGTCGAACTTAAATAGCGTCGTTGCAAAAATTAATAATCTAGTTAATCTAGATGAATTATATCTCGCTTTAGACTGCTACTCTAGCATGCTTGAAGCATGCAACGGCGACAAAGCCGAAATAATTCAAGCGTCTTTGCGCTTTTTCACGCACGAATACGCTAAATTCAATGTTTAGATGTTGCAAATTGCGTCATGGAACTGTAATGGCATTAGGTACAAATTGGGCGAGTTTCGTAACTTTATGCATGAATCCAATTTTCAGGTCGTTTTTCTCGTCGAAACGAATCTAACACCGGACTTTACATTAAAAGTACGGGACTATAGAATCGAGAGATTTGATAGGCCCGATCGACGCGGGGGAGGCGTGGCGTGTCTCATACACAGGTCACTTCGCTGCCGGCGCATATATAACGTGCGCTCCGCTATTGAAAACGTTAGTATTGAGCTGGAAGGTGGCCTGCTCGTGTGTGGCGCTTATGCACCCCCGGGTCTCCGCCTCATAGCTGCCGATCTCTTGGCACTTCTTCCGCCAAATCGAGTATCCCTGCTGATAGGGGATTTGAACGCCACGCACGCCGACTGGGGCGGCGTAACTAACAGCAGGGGTAGATTATTTAAGGGAATAATCAGCAACAACCTGGAAATGTCCTATCACAGAACACCGAATCCCACTTATCTCCGTGCAGCCTCGTTCCTGGACATTGCCATCACTCGGGGAATCATCAGGACGTCTCAGCTGCAGGAGATTAATGATCTCAACTCTGACCATCTCCCAGTCAAGATTAGCCTATACTGCAGGGTCCACTTGTCAAATGACACCGTCATTTCGTATAGGAATGTTGACTGGAGGGTGTTCAGAGCGCAGCTTAACGAGATTACTGTGATCCCTGAGCAGCTGTCAACTGTCCAGGAACTCGAAAACGAGGTGGAATGTCTAACGTCAAATATCCTGCGCATCCGTGATGCACTGTGCCCTAGGGTAGCGCTGCGCCCTAGTACTGAATCCCTCCCCGACCACATCCTTAATCTCATAACCATTAGAAACCGCTTTCGACGGAGATGGCAAAGAAACCGGACACTAGTGGGATCCGCTCACATCAATGCGCTGACGGAGGAAATCAGGGCTGAAATACGTGCACATAAAAACCAGACATGGCTGGATTTCATTAATACGGTAGGAAGGGATGACGGTTCCCTATGGAAACTGGTGAGGCGAGTGCGCGGAGGCTCCGCGCAAATGCCTACAATAAGGCACCAAGGCCAAGAATTTGGCGATGACGCCGGAAAAGCGGAAGCCTTTGCGAGCTACCTCGCCAGTGTCTATAGCGCCACCCCCGACACCTTGCCTGAGCAAGAGCTATATACACGTACCGTAAATGCTTTCAAGGAGCGTACTTACCCTATTCCTCCCTCAGTGCTTGATAGACTGAAAATCACTCCGGCGGAAATCCGCAAAGCTATTAACCGTCTCCCGAGAAACAAAGCTCCCGGCCCGGATAGTATTCCGAATATCGTCCTGAAAAACTTACCCCAGAAAGCCTTAATCCAATATATGCATATAGTTAACGCGGTTATCCGGCTACAACATTTCCCTGCATCCTGGAAAATAGCGAGCATAATACACTTCCCGAAACCGGGGAAAGATCTGGCACTGCCAGCATCTTACCGACCAATCTCTCTTCTGAACACCCTCGGGAAGGTGGCTGAAAGGCTAATCTTGCCGAGGGTGAATACTGAAGTCGAGAGACTGAGCATACTCCCACAGGAACAGTTTGGCTTTCGCGGGCAGCATGGCACTGTCATGCTGGCCGCGAAAATCGCTACCGATATCTATCATGGTTTCAATACAAAGCAATCAACAGCCCTACTTTTACTAGATATTGAGAAAGCGTTTGACAGGGTGTGGCACGATGGGTTGCTGTACAAGTTGCTGGCAATCCACAACATGCCCCTGCACTTGACAGCACTCATCGCGTCATATCTTGCCGGGCGAGTTTTCACAACTAGAATAGGCACCAAAGACTCTGCTAGTAGGAATCTACTCGCGGGGGTGCCCCAAGGAACTGTATTATCGCCGCTATTATTCAATCTTTATATAGCAGATATCCCGTCAAGTCCTAATACCCATAAAGCCTTATTTGCCGATGATACGGCAATTTATTCCCTAAATCCCCAAGCTGAGGTGGCCAAGGAGAACCTTAGAGAACACATCGATGTTCTCATTCCCTATTATGAACGGTGGAAAATCTCTCTAAACAAATCAAAAACAGAACTAATGATCATAACAAGAAAACGTAAAGACATAAACGTCACCCCTTTACTAATAGGAGCCACCCCTATTTTGCCTAAGCCTAAGGTCAAATACCTAGGCATCATACTCGATAGTAAACTCAATTTTTCTCAGCACATCAACAAAATCATAACGCGAAACGCTATGATAAAAAAAGAGCTAACATCATTGGTATCCCCTAGGTCGTATCTTAGCCCCGGGAACAAGTTAACCCTCTATCGCTCCATAATCCGACCAGCTCTTCTCTACGGCGCCCCGGTATGGTGCTCCGTAGCACAAACGCATAAGAAAAAGCTCCAGGTGATTCAAAATCACTATCTGCGAGCCGCCTTCTCCCTGAGGGTCCGGGACCGAGTCAGGATCGAAGACTTGCATGCGTGGGCAAAAATGGAATACATTGGTGAGTACATCGATGCCCTCGCATGCAAGTTTTTCGAAAAACAGATAGCGGGCTCTCCGCTAACAGCGAACATTGCAAACGTTCGCTACGACCCGGAAAACCCGGTCACCCACGGGACTATATACAGAGAATTGGCACTTTACTATAGGCAACTGATGCCGCCTTAGATTTCACCTCCAGGAGCCAACTTATATAACTGACCTTTCGAAATAAACGCTAAAAAGCCTACTTTCTAACAGTATCTCTATCGAAAGTATTAGGAGCACAGAAACGCATTTGCCTCATAGGTACTATGCGCGCTCTGTCTCCCACCCGGCCAATCCACGACGTTCGGACGCGTGGGCGGGGCCTGTGAAGGGAGCTGGTTGCCGTATAAATACGAACCATACGCCGTCTCGATGTATACTGCTCTTAACCACCGAAGCATCCGTGTCTCCGTAGTCGATACCGTGAGGCTCGCTCAAGCCACCTTATGCCATTACAAATTACTGAACTAGACTTAACAAAGTTAAGTCTCAACCTTCTTGTACATAGTTGTTATGTCTAATACATGTTGTATATATTGTACAGAGATAAAATTTTAATATTATGACGCCCTGTTCCATATGAGCAGTTTAAGTAGGGTTTTTTGCTCACATTTTTCCCTACATAGCAACCCTTACTATTATTTAACATGCAGCATGTACTTCTAAACAGCCGGCTTCTTGCCAAACACCTATAGTTAGGACTTTGAAGGGGTAACCCACGTAAAGTGCAGTACTTACCGAACATACCACTGGTCTAGCAATTTAAGTAGGTTAACATCAACCCCCTAAGGGTGATTCTGCCTGCTGGCCACTGAGGCAATGCAGTAACACTGCCTGGGCATAACAGCAGTTGCGAAGTCCATTGTCATACTTATTTGTTACACTTGTGACTTATGTATTGTAATGTTTATGAAATATATTATTGTATTGTATATGTTTTACAGGTACGTACCTTGAGAATAAATTTGTTGATATTATAAATAACACTAAACTTAAAATACTAAATCTGACAATCACGGAAACAGCAAAATCCATAAATAAACTAAAAATTCTCATAAATGATAACACTAACAAATTAAAGAACGTATTGCCACAAGATACACTAAATAATTTTTTCAGATATGAACATATAAAGGTAGAGGCTACATTTAACCGCATAAAACAAAAAAATATTAATAAATACAATAATTTAATTTCGCTGACACAAACCAATGAAACAAAAATTGATACTACTAACTGATTAGATAATATTTCAGATACACCAATACCTGAAGATGTCGCAGAGGTTTTAGCTTTAGGAGAAAAATTCTCCTTCCCAATTAACAAAGAAACGAATATACCTACATTAGAATACATCTCAGCTTTAGAATCAGTAATTTATGACAAACCTTCTGAAGAAAAAGATACCATTCGCACAGAAATTTCTAATGTTATAACAAATCACAAAATTAAGATAAGACACAAAAAAACAAATCAGAATAAATTACAAACTAAATTATCAAAACAAATAAAAAAATCTAAAGAATTTATAAAGGCGAATCCACAAATAACTGTTTTAGAACCCGATAAAAGTAATAAAATTGTAGTAATGAATACCAACGAATATGATAAAAAAATAAACGATCTTCTCAATGACAAAAAAACATACAAAAAAATAAGAGGCGATCTTACCAATAGCTTTCAAACAAAAAATAATTCTTTTGTAGACAAATTACTTAGACAAAAACATATATCTGAAATTGAAGCTAAACAACTTAAAATACACAATTCAGTCGCTCCAAAATTTTATGGTTTGCCTAAATTACATAAAGCTAATAAACCTCTTAGACCAATAGTTTCTAGTATACAGTCTCCTTTTTTCAAGTTATCAAGTTATCTGTCAAAATGTCTTTCCAAAATTACATGTCATAATGATTATTATATTAAAGATTCCTTCGAATTTAAAAAGTTTGTTGATCAAGTAAAAATCCCAAACAACTATAAACTAATATCATTAGATGTAATATCCCTATACACAAATATTCCCAACGAACTTATTAACATTATAATTAAAGAAAAATGGAACACTCTTAAGAATCATACATCATTGACATGTGACGAATTTACTGAAGGTATAAACATTACGTTGTCTAACAATTATTTTCAATATAAAAATGATTTCTATCAACAACTTGATGGTTGCGCTATGGGTTCACCAATCTCATCAAGTGTAGCCCAAATAGTGATGGAATATTTAGAGGAAAACGTTCTACAGCATATCAATTTTCCAGTTTTATTTTTTAAACGTTACGTGGATGACTGTATAGCAGCCATCCCACAAGAAAATACAACTGATATTCTAGATGCTTTTAATAAATTTCATAAAAAATTACAATTCACAATAGAAATAGAACAAAATAACAAAATTAACTTTTTAGACATAACACTAATTAGAGACACAAATACTGATACTATAAAAACCAAATGGTATACAAAAGAAACTTGGTCTTCTCGTTATCTTAATTTTAACTCTCATCACCCAAATAATCAAAAACGCAGTGTAATGATAGGCTTAACCGACCGCGCAATAATATTAACCTCTCCAGAATTTCGACCATCAGTTTTAAAAAAAGTCAAAGACGTTCTCTATAAGAATCACTATCTAATTAAAGACATAGAAAGAACCATCAAACAACGAACTTTTAAATTCTACAATAACATACAAAACCACAAAATTGACAATAATAACAACCAAAACAACAGATACTTAACATTACCGTACACCCAAGAATTATCTGAAAAAATTAAGCACATTTTATCAAAACATAATATAACGGTCTGCCATAAAGCTCAAAATACACTGAAGAATTTATACACCCCTCTGAAAAGTAAAGACCCAATAAAAAAACAATCTAATGTAGTTTACTGCGTACCATGTCTAAATTGTCCAAAAAAGTATATAGGAATGACTACACAATGTCTATGTAACAGATTAAATGGACATAAATATACAAAGAATGCTTCCACAGCCTTACACAAGCACGAAAGGGACAGCAATCATGAATTTAATTTTAATAACGTTAAAATTTTAGCAAAAGACCAAAATTACCATAAACTGTCATTTAAAGAAATGGTACACATACCAAATTTATCATACCGTAATAAAATAATTTCTAACACTCACCAAATAATTAATATTAGTCTAATCCATAAAATTCCAACACCAAATACAATATATCTCATCGAAAAACAAAATCAATTATATTTATATCGAAAAAAAGCAAAGTTTTCCTATTTAGATTCCGGCAACAACATAAACCCAGCTGTTCGTTAGGTATTAA
>MU194767.1:0-14817 GCA_016904865.1 Pissodes strobi | reverse complement strand
TTTTTTAGTTCAGCAGCGGTTTACTCGGAAATTGTTCTATTTATCGAGCAAAAACAATAATAGGTTATTGTCCAGTATTGATTTAAACATGTGGCATAACAAAGGGCTATGTATATGTATATAAAATTGTGCACCAGACAAACACTAATAATAAAATGAGCGACGCAATCACGAACTCGAAAAAATCATATTAATAATAAGTAGATTTCACCGAAAAAAGATTTAAGTAACAATAATTAGTAAAAGCGACAGTTTTTTGGTATCATACAAAAAGAAACAATCCCGACTGTGTTCATTCGCTAAGCTAAGGCTGGGCGATTTTACCTGAGGATAGGCCTTGCCATATTTCGGTACCTATGCAAAAATTACAAATCTCGAAATACCCATCGATACGAAACTCTCGGGATTAGACACATAATATCGATGTCCATACAAGTACCTACCCACGTGGAACTATTGACTTATTATTTCAATAGAATTAAAGTAGGTTTAGGTTCGATATATCTGTATCTTGCTAAAAAGATAACTGCCATAGGAACTGTGCAGAGCCACAGGCCACAGTCGATCCCTCTTTTTCATTATTATTATTATTATAATTTTATTTCTTTAAATGTTTAGTTTTAGTAACTGTTCTCTATTTAATCTGTGTCTCAGGTTGGTTTTTCGAATAATTTGAATTAGAATCTCCCCATTTTTCGTTTACGGATGATGTAAATAACGGTTGTGCGAGAGGTCTCTAATATCATTCGCCAAGGTGGCAAACCGCGCGGGCAACCTATGAATGTTTAAAGCGAAAGGACATTACAGTACTCGTTCAGCGAAAGAGAGAAAGGAATATTTGGCGCGAGGAATGCTGATTGGTCAGAAAAGTGGCAGGAGCAGCCATATGAGGAATTCGTGAGACATCGGAGCGTTCCGAGGGTGCCGATCGGAGACCGAGAAGGGACGCGAAAAGGTTGACAGGCAGAAGTTAGTTGGAGATTTTCCAATTTCTAAGATGTGATTTTCACCCGCTTTTGAAAAGTAGAAAAGAAACTAAACCGTGTGATTGTCATCAATTATTCCAGACGAGTGTTTGTCGTTGAAATAATAACAAAATCGTAAGTTTAGTCCGATTTGTTTAAGTCCAAAGCTTGCCTGCATCATCAATAAAAGAACTTTTATCGTCCAGGCTTGAAAGTTTTCAGTTTTCCAGAGTGACTATGATAATTTCGCTTGAACTGCAACAGAACTGAGTTTGTGAAAGTTTACAGTTTAAACACTGGATTTATAAACTCGAAAAAGTTCGCAATGTTGAGACTCAGTTGGGAGTTGAAGACAGTGTTGCCAGATCAGTTTTATAGTTAGGTATTAGATTGATGTAAAAAACATATTAAATTGATTAAAAAAAATAGTAGATTACAAATTCATTGTCTAGGTTTTAAATAAAACTAAAAACGATCCTATGTAATATTATTCAGTCGGTTTTGAGTAAACACGCAGACTCACAAGTCGTAAGTAAAATGCCAATGACGTTTAAACGATTCAAAGGACGAGCCGGTGAGTCCCTTATCCTTATATGTATATACAGAACTTGTGGTGGTGGTGCCAATTTTAAAAACTGCACAAAAATAGCAACGTAATCGCACTGCCCAAAAATAATTAAAATGATATGTTAGAATTTTAAGATTTCTGTTTAATTTTTTAATTTTTTCTTGTAGTTTTAGGATATTTAATCAAGTATTCTGTTTTTCTCTAAATAATAGTAGAATTTACCTTTAAGAAAGTAGAATAGTAGCCAAAGGTCAAAAATAGTAGATCTACTATAAAAATAGTAGACCTAGTAACACTGATTGAAGATGACCAAATTTCATGTTCGGAGTTCGGAAAGTTCGTTCCAACCAATGAAAAATCACTGTACTAGCACGTGATCGCTGTCAACAGTGGATTTGACATTTGAAGTCGCTCAGCTGTTTATGTTTTTATTGTTAATTGTTAATTTTTTGTGAAAATGGCCGAATCTGAAAAATGGAGTAAAATTGAGGATATTGATGCATCAGTGCTACTTATAGAAATAATAAAAAATTATCCATTTTTGTACAATCTCGGTTACCAGGTTACAAATTTTTAATGCCCGAAATTCTATTGGTTATGAGTTTTAACCAATCAAATATGAACTTCCCCAACTTCATGCTTGGTGATGTTTATAAATGCCATAAAATGAACTCTGAACCTTACCAACTATGAACTTTCCAACCTCAACATTACAAGCTTTACGAGTTTATAAATGGACCTTAACACTTTGTGTTCGCTATCGTTTTAATTTGAGACGTTAAGTAGGGAAGTTCTCGAGCCATAAGCTGTATTCGATTGAGACTGGAGATCAGTTCAAAATGAACTGAAACTGAAATGATATTTCAGTTCACTGAGCCAAGGTCAAATGAAATTATGAAAACAATAAAAAAAAAAGACAATTAAATGTCATCTTTTACCTGGACTACTGAACCGATCTAAGTGGTCCCAATCCATTTTCGATTCACTTACAGGTGAGCTGGATCACTTTTTAGGCAGTGCGGGTAAAGTGATATTTTTTACAATCGAACACGAATCAGTTCAATTAAGTTCAGTTAGATCGATCTGAATCGATCCAAAGTAGTGAATCGAATACGGCTATAGATTGCTTTCTAATATTGCCCTATTCAGATATCAGAGTAAATACATTTATAGCATTTTTCGTATTGTCTGATTTGGTATCATAATATGGCAACCTATACACAGTGTCCCATATAAGAATGCACACTACAGGGATCCTGGAAACCAGTAGAGGTACAAAGATGATTAAATTGAGAGAAAAGTTGCGTCTTGCTGAATTCTAGAACGTCATGTTTCCAAATCTGAAAAAACCGATTACTTCCGAAGATATTTGAAAAAAAAAAAAACGAATTTTCCCGATTTCGTTTTTATTTTTTGCTGTCTTTATTTGAGAAGATATGACAATGCAAATTTCCCATTTCCATTGCTACTTTTCCTGCTCTTCAAGCTGATGTTATTAGATTTTCAATCTGACGTTTCGTCTCTTAGCAACCATCATCAACTTTGTTTGTTCAAATAGTCGAAAAAATTTGTTGCTAAAAAACTCTAAAAACTCTTCTTGTTGCCTATTTCATGGCAGTGTTGCCAATAATTTATTTTCTTCATAGAAACCTTCCTAACCAATTATTGACACGGGGTGTCAAAGACTGGTTACCGGGTGTCAATAATTGGATAAATATATTAATTCCAGATATGGCGTTCAGAAAACGATATGATCCAGAAAAAATGGCCAATGCCTTGGAAGAAACTAACAATGGGGTTCCTGTAGTAACAGGAGCCAAGAAGTATGGGGGTGCCAAGAACAACAAGGAAAATCATCTTTGATTTGCTCCCCAGGGCCCGGTACCACACTTAGTACACAGGAGGAATCTATTTTAATCAATTGGATCTTAGCATTGGCTGAAAGACATTTTCCAGTTACAAAGACGCAACTTATTGACTCAGTACAAAAAATTATGAATGAATCCAAGAAAAAAAAATTCTAAAAAAAATAATCATTCCACTCTCAAACAACCAATGATTCTTAAAACTTCGGCAACAAATACTTTAAAAGGTCTTGAAGAAAGGCTCGATGAAAAAAAACTAGAGGCATTTAAAAAATGTTTTTAAAGAGAATTCAAAATGGGACAGACCAATTGAGGATGCAAGTCTTTTTAAAATTTGAAAACATCTAACAAATGAGAATAATGATCAAGAAAGAAAAGATAATGAAAAAATGATGGCAAACAGGAAGAAACTGAAGTGCAACAGCTTGAAGAACCAAGGAATTGAGAGCTCAAGAAACCAATCAAGGAATGGATTTTAAAGATGGTAGTAGGGCAGTAGCAGTAGCAATAAACGAATTAGAAAAGTGGAAACCAGCGATCAATCAATAAAGATATGAATATTCCCAACCATTGTACCCCAGAAAAACAAGGAAGAGGCCTCAAATCCATTTATGTGAACTCTGGTACCGTTCCAAGTATATCAAATCAATCCCAAGATAATATACCGAGACCTTTTAAAGAAGCATTGAAAATCCCATCAGTTATTACCTCATATGCTTGGCGAAACTACCATGCCCAAAAAGAAAATAAAAAACGACACACATTAGAAGAAAAGGAATTAAGAAAAGAAAAAAAAAAGAATTGAAGATGAAAAAAAAACAAAAATGAAAGTTTAGGAAGTTCATCAGAGGAAGAAGAAAAATGGAGGGAATGTGGACATAGTTCAGGCGCTGTCGATATTATTGAACAAAATGATGGCGAATTTTGTGAGGTTAAAACCTGTGACAATGTCCCCAATCAAATAGGGGAACATGTCTTGGAGGAAATGGTGAAAAACCACATTGCTAGAACTGGAAACAGTGATGAAGATGGCATTTTTGTAAAGGATTGTATTCCTAAAATCAGGAGAGGGAAAAAGAAGTGCTTTATGATAGGAGTGAATCCTCAGTTGAAAGAAACCATTTACAATCCTGGCTTCTGGCCAAGAGGATTGGCATACGAACGCTTCAAATTCGGATTTGGTAGAAATTTTTTAGACCACTAAAACAGAGCTGGACAGTCAAAATCATAACAGGGATTCCGATGAACAAATCTATTTGAAAAAGGCTTGGGAATTAAATTCTTCCATCTGAATGTAAGAAGTATCAATAACAAAACCCTAAAATTGGATGTTCTTCTATCAGAAGTCCAACCACACATAGCACTGGATGCGGGGAACTGATGTGGAGGCCATACACTCGATTGGATACAAACTAGTAAGCTACTCGTCCAGAGAATCTTTGAGAGGAGGCGGTACAGCAATGTTTGCCAAGCAAGATCTTAGACTAAGTTCTGAACTTTCGAATTTTGTGTATCGGAACTAAAATTTAAGTCTCAGACTTTTATTATTGTATGTTTGTATAGGTCCCCAAAGACTGACCTGGATGAATTTCTCTTCTCAATGTTGTGATGGATGAGATATATATATATATATTCAAATAAGTTTTTTGTGGTGGCTGGAGATTTCAACATACATTTTGCCATTGAGAGTGAAGAGTTTCACTTGATATACAACCTTTTTTCAACTTATGATATGGAACCACATGATGTGGGTGTCACGAGGATGGGTCCTGGCTCTGGGACACAAATTGACAATATCCTAAGTAACATACCACCGAGAAATGTCCAATTTGAGTATACTGAAACTGATGTGTCTGATCATTTTGGTCAGAAGATATATATGGACAAAAATAACACGAAGAGGAAGAAATAACAATATACCCACTAAAAACATAAGACCTAAACCAATAAAAGGACCAAACAACTCTTCAAGTATTCTCAAAGCGGCCCAACTAAAATCGTGGATATTTTTATCAGGCTTTGATTCATCCAAAACTGACGATATGATAATAAATCATTTGGAAACAAATTGATCTTGGAGATGGATTGTTTTGTGAAAAAATGGTTACAAGGAAGGATAAGACCAAAAGCTTTTTTAGACTGGGAGTTCCTCAGGATAAAAGGGATGACATAATGTCCTCCAATCTATGGCCCTTTGGAATAAGGGTGAACCATTTTATCAATCTCCAGCGCTTGCAAACAGCAACCGAGGATGTCAAACCACTAGATGGTGAAGAAGTTGTGGAAAATACTGCGACTTTGCTCCATTACAATGTGAGGTCTATCAGAAATAAAATTCATGAACTAGAAGAATCATTGGTGGACAATCCCATTGACATTATATGCTTGACAGAGAATTGGCTTAATGCTGATGAGATGGATGCTTTCCATATACAGGATTACAAGGTTGCAGGTTTATCGACAAGAACTCTGTCTTTGGGCGGGAGAATTTAAATTTTGTGTAGTAGAGGCTTGTAATATTTATAATGTTGAAAAATGTATAGAATTGTGTGTTATCCTAATTAATAATGTTTATGTTATATGTATATACAGGACTCTCAGAGGAGATGTTGGCACTTTTCTGTCTGCTCTAGAGGGTGTAATGAGTCATATTGACCAGGAAAGGGATATCATTCTATGTTATGTTTGGCACAACACAGGGTGAGTCGTCTGTGCTGCTTGATCTTCTGGGGTCATACGGTTTTCAACAAACAATCTTTGAAGCAACACGTGGAGAATCCTGCCTGGATAATATATTTTTAAATTTTACAACAAGGCCATTTTTGGCAAAGACTTTCTCGGATCATCTGAGTCAACACCTTGGATTTAATTTTGGGGTAGACAATAAAGTGCTGTCCGAAAAAAAAGTTTTTCGACCCATTACACAGAGGGGGTTAAACAATTATGATAATTTCGTGGGATTTTGTGGATAGTGTAGAGATTGGTATTGAGGAAAAGTTCTGTATTTTAATGAAGTCACTTGGGGATGCATTCCCTGAGAAGAAATTCTGTGTCAGATCGGATCAGGCCAATAGAGTCAGTTGGTTTGATAATGATCTTAAGGATATGAGAAAACATTTACATCTGTTAAATGATATATGTAAGCAATATAATTGAGTGAATGATTGGGTAATATATAAAACATTTAAAAACAACTATAAAAAATCTATCAGGGAGGCAAAGAGATTGGCAAGTGATAGGGCAATACTCTCTTCAAGTAATCCAAGCAAATGTAAAATTCAAAAAGAGGTAAAGTAACTAATACAAAAAACACCAGCTGTCATATACTGCCGCAAGATTTTAACAACTTCTTTTCCGGCGTAGCAAAAAATGTGCAACGCCAAAACTTTGCAATGAAGTGAAACAAGTCAGAGAAGATCTAAAGGCTTTAACCGAAAGGGTTAATGAAAACCTACAAAGTTTAAGCTATGCCGATGCTGTAAAGATGTGTACAGCCAATAATGTCGAGCTAAGAAGCAGTGTAACCAAGCTGGAATAAGAAGTAAATTTTATAAAAACGAGCCAAAACCAGCTGCTGTAAATATCGAGCCAACCATCAGTGAGCTGCAGGAGCGAGAACGACGTTCCATGAATGTCCTGTTGTTTGGTGTTGCGGAGACCAACGAGGAGGATCCTATTCAGAGAAAAAATTATGAGAAGCAGTCGGTCGAAGGAATACTTGCGAAATTAAGTGAAGAACTTCCTAACTCTGCCAGAATATTCAGAGTGGGTAAATTTGATCAAAACAAAAGAAGACCTATAAAAATAATATTATCCACTAGACAAGAAGCAATACGAATTTTGAAAAAGAAAGCTAGCCTGGACCACAAAGATACAGGGACCTACGTAAAGGGTGACCAAACACTCTCACAAAGAGCTTATCTGAAAGAAGTATTGACAGAACTTGAAAATCGCAAAGCAGGTGGTGAAAATGACTTAAAAATCCCTAAAATTATCAAGTCCAACAACAATAATCTAAATGGAAACATTACAACGGCAGGGGACAACACAAAAAGTAGACAACTCATGGGATCTTGAAGTCACATTTTGGTATACTAATGCGGAATCAATGGTAAATAATGGATGAATGGAAATTAGGTATTGCTACATACAAACCAACCTTTGTCTTCATAACAGAGACCTGGCTAAAGGAGTGTATCGGGGATAGTGTCATAAATATTCAAAGATACAAAATTTTTCGTAAAGACAGAGCAGATCGAACAGGAGATGGTGTATGTATACTGGTCAGAGTCGAAGCCAATGGACGAAAGATGCACTCAACAATATCAGATAAATATGAAACTCCAGCCCCCATTGACTCAACCTGAGTTGATGTTCAGGTTGGTAACACGAAGCTACAACTGGCCTGTATCTATGGTTACACAAGTGTTGACCAAAACTACCAAATGATGAATGTAATAAAAGAGGCCTTCATATCAGAGACACAAACCTACATACTAGGCGACTTCAACTATCCCCAAATTGCTTGGGAAAATTTGATCCTGGAGCGACAGGACGGATGCGCTCGGGAATTTCTAAATGCATACAAAGATATATATGCTGAACAAATTGTCAATTTTCATACCAGAATTCGAAATGAAGAACAGTCATATTGGATCTTCTTCGTGTGAATGACATACAAAGTCATAACTGCCAAAATTCAAATAAAATTTATTACTCAATCAACTAAAAGAATACAAAGGAGAGATTTCGGGTCAACAGACTATAATGCAGTGAATGCTTTTCTCAGTGAGCACGACTTGCAACCGAGCCCAGAACAGCACTATTATGAGAGATATGCAAACATAATTACATCTGCAATAAACAACTTTGTGCCAATTAAAACTGTAAACACGAACCATGTATGGAAAAAATCATAACAATAGAACTTACCACCTTTCTGATTGCCAACAACATTATTCCATTGACACAACATGGTTTTCTGGTAGATCAACAACCACAAACCTACTATTGTGTCTCAATGACTGGACTCGTGCAATTGTTGAGGGAAACCCCATCGATATAATATATTTAGATTATGAAAAAGCCTTTGATAAGGTTCCCCATAAAAGACTCCTACTGAAACTTCAATATTATGGAATAAGGGGTAAGCTTCTAAACCTAATAAAATATTTCCTGTTGGAGCGAACCTTCCAGGTGAGAGCGGGTGGATCGTTGTCAAGTGAGCATGGGATGGGAAGTGGCGTTCCGCAGGGATCAGTGCTGGGTCCACCGCTGTTTTTGCTATACATCGGTGATCTCTCATACAATACCAGGTCTAGCATATCTTTCTTTGCGGATGACACTAAACTTTATGCAAACCCACTAACGAATGAGCTTGATCTGCGAAGGGATCTGCTGGAAATTGAAAAATGAACAACGACATGGAAAATGAAATTGAATGAAACCAAGTGTACCGTCCTGAGTATGGGTTCAAAAAATCCAAAATTTATGTATACAATGAATGGAGTACCATTGCAGCGTGTTGACCAGCAGAGGGATCTTGGTGTTCTGATGACTAAAATGGGAAGCCCACAGCTACAAAACTGTAAAGAAGGTAAATTCACTCATATATGTATATGTGCCAGAAAGCTTTCAAGAATCATTCAGTTGAAATGAGTTTGGCCATTTGGTGTGGAATCCATATTTTGTAGGTGATACTGAAAAGCTAGAAAAGGTGCAGCGCAGAGTAACAAAAATCCCACCTGATCTGAAAGAACAGCCATACATTGGACGGCTGACGATTTTCAACCTGCCAACACTCAGAGAAAGCAGATGCAGAGGGGACCTAATAGAAACTTACAAAATACTAAACGATAACTATACCTGCGACATGAATCTGTTTGAGAGAAACACAAATGAGCATTTACGACGTCATCCTAAGAAATTGATAAAAGGCTCCAAAGGAAAAACTTTATTACAAATAGGGTTGTTTATATGTGGAACTCACTGAGTGAAGAAACGGTAACAGCAAACAATGTAAATAATTTCAAGGACATACTGGATAGGGAAAGTACAGCCGTGGCTTCTCGGCTGGTCCATTGTATCTAGTGCTAGAAAAACAACACAAGACTGTCTGATGTTTGATGGTGTCCCCTAAGACTGAAAATATGCGATAAACTGTGATCGATTGAAACAACTAAACCAAGTAAAAATGCATGGCTACAAACAACACAATAGTCTCATCGGTGTAACCACCTACTATTGTTTAAATAAAACAATAAATGTTATTTGATGATGATTACGAAAAAACGAAACGTGGGATCAAAAATCTAATTATGTCAAAAATTGGCATAAGAATGTGAGGTTTATTTTGAACTATCCTCCTTATTAAAATCTGAAAAAAATGAATTGGGAAAATTAGTGTTTTAAATTCCAAGTATACATAGATTGGAATTGATTTTTTTTTTAGGTTTTAATAAAGACGATAGATCAAAACAAAACTCACATTCCTATGCCAATTTACCTCCTCTACATGATGGCGTAATTAGATTTTTGATCCGACGTTTCGTTCCTTAGTAATCATCATCAAATAGCATTGATGGTGTTTTTTTATCCGAAACGTCGGCTAAATGTAAAGAGCGATATGTTGTTGGGTTTAGAATTGAAATTAGACTTTTTTAGAGATAAGAGAATTTTTTTCGACTATTTAAAAAAATAAAGTTGATGATGGTTGCTAAGAAACGAAACGTCAGATTGAAAATCTAATAACATCAACTTGAAGAGCAGGAAAAGTAGCAATGGGAATGTGAAATTTGCATTGTCATATCTTTTCAAATAAACTCAGAAAATATAAAAACGAAATCGGGAAATTTGGGTTTTCCCAAATATGTTCGGAAGTAATCGGATTTTTTTTAGGTTTCGTTCAGCAAGGCGGAACTATTCTCTAATTTAATCATCTTTGTACCTCTTCTGGTTTGAGAGATGCCTGTGTAGCGTGCATTCTTATATGGGACACCGTGTATAGTACAGTCGAACCACGGACCCAAATTACAGGAAAATTTCCACAAAACTATTTTAATCCAATCAGAAACAGATATATCGACCCTCTCCCAGCCAAGATCGATTTTTTTACATTGTGCACGAGGCCTTTGCTAAGTACACCCTACAAATGTCGCATAATGATAAATCGAAACTAACAATAATTCACAATTTACATGCCTTAAAGTTTCACTTGCTACCTTAACTATACAGACCACTTTTCGATAATAGTACACACAGGACAATGGTATAATTGGACGAGTTGATTTTCGCAACGTTTGACAGTGTGATAACATGACGAAATTGCCAGAATGTACACGATCTTTGACAACCGTGAAGTCCCTAATGCCATATTTGTGTGGCCTCAATCAATAAGTGAACAGAGGCAGAGACCCCACGATCTTTATATGAATCGTTTAAATATTAATGCGAAACATTCCGAAAATCTAACGATCGTCCATTTTTTTTTAAATACGTTATAAACCTAATCAAGTTTGACTCGATTACTTATTAACTTTACAGATCACCTTCCGACTAGCATATCACATGCAATGATATAGCTTGGAGTCGATTTTCGCAATGTTACGCAGTTTTATCACAAAAACTGTAATGTCGTAAACATACAGAGGCCTGAGTAGAAGACACAATCAACTTTTTGTATGGCCTGGAATATTAATGTGAAACGTTGCGAGAATCGATCGACCGTCGATAAGAAACCAATTTTAAAAAATAGTTTAATTTTACAAAAATATCGTCCGTTGCTCCTATCTACTAGATGAATGAGTCCGAGTCCTATAAATAACAGAATTAAAATTTTTACTACGTTCACACTTGCTATAATCATCGATGCGGGATAACTCAAACTAATCAAAACTAGAAACGTAATGATAAAGCGGCGGGCGGAGCGAAAAAGAAATGATATAAGAGAGAGAGAGAGAAACTTTAAAGCTCGCTACACACGTACGTAGTTAACTTGATTAATGCATCAACGCGCATTCGGTATGTTAGTATGTTTATACCATTTTTTCCTTGACGTAATTCGACATACTGAATGTACGTACATGCATTAAGTCAAAACCGTATGTGTGTAGAGGGGCTTAATAAAATCAATTAATTAAATAAACATTATTTTGCTCCGCCAGCGAAGCAAACTAAAAGAACGCCACAACCCAAAACAATACCCAAACATATCGTAAGCTATTTATTCGTAGAATTAAAATACCATTAACAAATAATATACATAATGATTAAGTTCAGTAACAAGCTGGATAATCAAAGACGAGACTTACTGAATCGGCTCGATCGGGTAACAGTTGTTTGTACATTTGTTCAATCAGTGCTCGTCTGAAACATACGAAGAACATATAAGGTTAGGATTGTGTCTTTCACGTGTATGGATATTGTTTTCAAACCATCAGCCTGATTTGATTTTATTAAGTAATCCAAACTACCCTAGACTTTAGACGCATCCTGGTTTTTATTTACTTTAATATTTGTTTATTTATTGTCTGTTAAACAGTAATACCAATTGTATGACATGTTTAATGCACCTATAGTTCCTCAATGCAACCATTTTCTAATACTCATAATAATAAATTACTTTTATTTCATAAAAAAGTGGACATGTATAAAAAAAAGGTACATAAATAATGTTTAAGTTTAAGTTCATCCTGGCGAAGTCTAGCCCTTCGGGGCAAAATTAAAAATATATTTAGTGAATGCTCATAGCAAAATTTACCAAAAAAAGAACACTAGATTGACTCAGGCCACCAGTACTTAATGGACCAGAGGCAAAGTACTTAGGAGTCATCTTTGAAGCCATTGCTATAATAACATGGAATCAACACCTACATCATTGGGGACTGCAACCAAAACTGACGACATGCCTTTATGCTAAAGTCAACTATACCGATAGTTATGGAACGCCTTTTTACTCTTTAATAGTTTAGAGTTTTGGTACTCATTTTAATTGAAATGAAATGAGACGTAACAATTAAAATTATAATATTATGATGGTAATGTAATTTTTATGAATACCATTTTATTGAATATCAATTTTCATTAATGCCTATTTCCATGCATT
Organism: Pissodes strobi; assembly: GCA_016904865.1. NCBI lineage: Eukaryota > Metazoa > Arthropoda > Insecta > Coleoptera > Curculionidae > Pissodes > Pissodes strobi. The sequence goes on along the minus strand of MU194767.1, from coordinate 2,316 downwards.
AATATCGCGATAAGAACTAAAGGTTATTTTTTGTCCTTTTCCAATATGTTACTGAGATTACTGAAATTTCCGAATTGATGTCAATTCTCGATAGTTATGGAATTAATTGAAATATATAAATATGGATATCGGAAAAATTTTAAAATTTAAAAGACAGACTAAGGAAATTGAAGATATTAAACTATTTAAATCATATGGAAGCAAGCGTTATAACAAACAATTTATAGATTTTATAGTTTATTAATATTATGAAATTTTGTTGCAATCTTTCATCTAACCTACTGTACATTTATAAAACTCTCAGGCCCAAATAAAATCCAAAAATTCCATTCGGTTTAGAAAACCATTCAATTGTTATTGCTTTACTTTAAGAAAAATTGTGTTTTTATAATATGATTAAAATATAATATCTATGTAAATAACGGTGGTAGAGTTATTTCTATGACCATTTAAATTGTAAGCAGTCTATCGCAAGGTATTTTAGCTATTTACGAATTGTTATGATTTCGAATTTCAATTAATACCAATTTTAATGATTACGAATTTTCGTGGTTTGCACCTATGATATAAATATCTATTATCGGAAGTGGCGCCATCTATTAGTGATAACATGCCTTCACGTGGTTTTTGCCAAACTTTATCGCAGCCAGCAGCTACTGACATTTGCGGATAGATTGCAAATATCACTTCCGTTCCTGCGTACGCGCGACCAATCTTGCATTCGCGTCATGTCTTCGCGATCTAATCAGTTTGTCGCAAGAGCCCCCGTGGTTGAGGGGTCTAGATGGTTAGGTTTTAATTCGGCGGCCTGGGTTGATATCCTGTTGCTTTTTTTAAGGTTATGTTTCTAAATAGTTTTTTTTCTTTATTATGGGTTAGTTTGGGTTAACACTTGGTCAGTTTCCTTTTCTTAAGCTCCCGTAGCGGGCGAAGCGAGCGGAGGGCCATGCGAAAAATGAAATATGCGCAGGAACGAGTGATATTTTCAATCTATCTGCAAGTGCCACTGAGTAGTGACTGCGTTTACGCAATAATTAAATTTATTTTGATCGAGTATAGCGGTCAGCATTTTAAGATCTTGTGACATTCGGTTTTGGTCACTAATTAAAAGTGAATTTCTGGTACGCCCCTGGTACTATTTCGGGTTTCCGCTTCAGTTCGACATTTCAATCCAAGATTTAATTCGAACTCATATCTACCTGGCGCATTCGTCGTAATATTTGTCGTTCTATGTTTCGAAGCTTGCGCGATGTCTAAGGCCTGCGCGATGATTCCACCTTGCGAAGCGCGCGACGACGCCGGTTTTGCGAGACAAGGTACTTTCTTTCTCCAGTGAAGCATTCCCGTTGATCTGTCGATTTATTGAAATCTGGTTTAAGCCCAGGCATCTGAGGTGGATTTTAACGACAAACAACGTAGTAATTTCTGTATTGACCATTTCGATTTGTTTTCGTTAGTTTGAGTGCTGTAGATACGGAAATAATTCGCCCGGCGAGGATTTCTGAATTTGCTTTGTCTGGTGTTGGAAGCCATATTGTGTGATTAACATCTCGTGATACGGCTTTTGGCCCTCATTTTAAGAGGTAAGCATTCTTATCATTTGCAGATGTTTTACGTTTTCCGTGTTTTATTTAATAGCATTTGTGTATTATTTCGCTTCTTATTTATATCGGACTCGATTTAATAGCTTAATTGATCGGCGTGACGTCATACTAATTAGAGATTAATTAATGCTTATAGGCTCTTATATTCGGATGGCATAAGTTTTATTTATTTCCACCGTACACCCGAAAATCAAATTCACCATGGAAAAAGAACAGGATAAACAGCTACCTTTCCTGGGCGTTTTGCTGAAGAGGAAGCAAAATGGTTCTTTAGCACACATCGTATACCGAAAAGCCACACATACCAACAGATACCTCAACGCAGACTCCCACCACCATCCAGCCCAACTGTTCGCCATAGTGAAATCTCTAGCCCACCGATCACAGACGCTAACGGATAAAGAACACTATAAACAAGAAATGAATTAACTCGAGACGGCATTAACAATGAAAGGCTACAAACAAGGAGCCATAAAACAAGCGATAAACTCGAAAGAGAAACGACAGCAAAACTTAGAAGAGAAAAAAGCCTTTCTTCCATTCGTCAAAGGAACAACGGACAAAATCGGGAAAGTTCTGTCAAAACACAACATTACCACAGTGTTCACGACCCACCAAAAGATACGGGACATCCTATCGACACCCAAGGACAAAATTCCCTTAGCAAACCAAGGAGTGTATGAAATCCCATGTGGAGAATGTGGCCTATCGT